>DWJN01003394.1:0-13688 GCA_018248895.1 Carystus phorcus | reverse complement strand
AAGTGTATTGTGTGTGGATTTAAATAAAGTATACGAGTGATTAATTGCTGTTTAACTTATTTCGCCATATTCTAACACTATATAACTTAAATTATAATTACTACATGATGACATCAACTATATGTACCTACGAGTATAACATATAATTATAACACCATACACGTTATGTATCTCCGTATCTTATTATGTAAGACGTCGGAGATCTAACCATTTACCATCAGTAGCACTTTGTACAATAAATTTCATAACTAATTGAAACGCATAATCAAAGACTAACTTTAAACTACACAGTATAAAGTTCAAATTAAAGGTCGTAAGTGTTGCCGTTACACGTTGCTACAGAACACTCATTATCGACTTTAAAATTTCTATTAAACAATTATATTCCTAATAAGCATCAGGCAGGAAAGTAGTCAAGCAGTAAATTAAAGTATAAAAAAAGACAATGTTTAAAAATGAACTTCTAAAACAAAACTATGTACAGTTTTATCATATTAATAAAACTATTTTAAAACAAAGCTTCTGGAAATATTGATTGATTCTCATTATAAGCAGTAATAGTTAAGTTAGGCGATTGTTTGGAAACAGTTGGGTGGAGCAAGTTGCGGATTGGAAAGCCGATACGGTTCCGCAGGTTTCGTATCAAGAAGTTTCTCGCGCCGCGACTCACAGACCCAGTTCGGACCACACTGACAGCCAATAGCGATAAGCGATGGTACGAAGGTATTATATCAGCAAGGAGTATCCATCCTTACGTGGTGAACATCCCGCCGGTACGAAGACAGTTTGCTTTGTCGTTCGTTATGCACCGCGAAGGATTGGAATAGCTCGCCTGCTGTTACCTACTTACGACGTAGGAGTTAAGAGAAGAGTGAATAGGCTTTTGCTAAGAATGCGTCCAACATCGTGGGCTTCTTTAACATTTACCGTGAGGTCAACATCAAGCATTAACTTATATTAAATTAATAAAAATTGTAAGTATTTTTTAGTTTTTGATGTATTATATTCTTGTCTTTCAGATATCTTTTGGACATGGCTTTTACTCCAAGTTCTCCCACGTCCGTCAATAAAATCGACAAGTTGACATTATTTTTGAAATTCAAAATGACTTATTAAAGTAATTTCAGTAATACTTTTTTTATTTTATTACATTATTTTATTAAATTACGAGAGTAACCGCCGGTTTCTAAAATTCTTATCAAAATACTGTCGAATTAACAGTCAAGTTAACTTAGAAGCTCTGTCAAATCAAATCGAGTTTCTGAAACGTTGACTAGACTGTAATAAATCAGAATACAAAATAGGATTTGACAAATGATTCGGGAATAAAATTTTGACAGCTCCGTTTACCTGATCAATTATTGAAATCAAAGGACACTTTGACAATAGATTTTGAAATTTATTAGTTAATTTTTCCTTGACCAGCCTTTCAGAATCCGGTAATAATTGTCATGATAAAATGCTATATCATGCAGGTGAAAAAACGACACTCCTCAGCATCTTAAAAATATATATCTTATTCTAAATTTGTGAACATATCGTTTATCGCTTAATTCCTGTGATCCTACCTATTTATATTCACTCAGTGTCGGCGCTTAGAATAGCAATCGTAGAACGGGTGTAAATAATAGAGGCTGTATAGGAAAACTATTCTTAATACCTTATGGACGGCGGAAATTAATAAATTGAAGAATCTTTAAACGATTGTATGGATAAATATGATATAATTGTTGTTCAAACACTTACTACAGCACTCTAGCTCCATAAATCAAATGAACTTGTCTCGAACTACCAAAATGCACACACGCGAATTTTGAACTGTTGCAAATAAAGTACTACTTCATAATATTTACCTGCTTTGATACCAATCTACCATTTAGATGTTACTGCGCGTGATGAATAACTCTTTTATATCTTTCTAAACACATTTGACTCGCTAATACTACGTCTAAGTACGTTCAATGTCTTACGAGGTTAGTTTGAATAGTCCTTAAGTATGACGTAATAAGGTACATGTTGGATTGGAGGCAGCATCAGCTCTAAGAAAGGAAGCTCAGCAAGATCTTTGTGCGCTGTGAATTTAAAGTATGAAACGTCCTTCCAGCTCGTTCGTGTAATCCGCTGTGATTGCCCGTCTGTTGCAAATAGATCCTTGTATGCGCTTAATCCTAGTACTAAGACTTTTTAATATATTCTATATACTATGCTTACTATATATTACCAATAGAAACTACCCGCACTTCGATTGATAGCCCTATCCACGACTCTGTAGCCTAGATGGTAGCGATTGCCTGCAAAGCTACAGGTTCCAGGGTCGATTCCCTAATAGATCACACATTTGTCTTAGTGCTATGGACAACACATACAGATAAGAACACACAGCCAGACCAAAAACGAAAAATTTAAACGCACAGAAATGTCTGCTTGGGAATCGAACCCAGGACTTGGCAATCCGATACGGTAAATATTACGCCATAACCATTTAACTTGCAGCAGTTCCTGGCCACTACGTCCTCAACACAGTTTCAATACAGACCAGTGTTTGTGTAAAGCGTCCTAATTAGATATGCAATGTACGTGCCATCAATGATTTGTACTGGCTGTCACTGTGATCGGCGCTGCATATTGATCAGTACATTTGATTGATATTAACATGATTTAATTATGTAAACTATTCTAATATAATAAAATTAAAGTTTGTTTGGTTAAACGCGCTAATCACAGGAACTACTGGTTCCAATTGAAAAAATATTTTTGTATTGGATAGACTAAAAGGAGCTGAGAATTTATAAGAAATGTAACAAAAATGAAACGACACACATTTACTTACTTACATTATAGTGACATTTTTAAATATTCCCAATTTAAGGACACGTTCTTTAGTTACGTTTGTTAAGACAAAATTATGTTGAAAATTGACAAATATTTCAACGCTTAAGCGTGTCTTTTATACATACATAACTCTTATGTCCGTGTGTCCTAAACTCAATATACGTCGAATGAGAAAGTGTGTTGTCTAGACGACTCTAATATTGAAACGAGTTTAAAACTATGGATTAGAAACACACTACAATAGAATAATAAGTAGTAATACAATAGCGCGAACATGTTTAGTATAGACAGTTATTTACAGAGAATAATAACAGTCTCTTTAAATTTAGAACAGTTAGATATAAAGGTCTTCATTATGAACGGTATAAAAAAGGCATACCTGCATAGTTAAAAAAGCTTTCGTCCACCGAACTGTGAAAAACTAAAATATAAATATGAAAATGCTCCATGAAACAATGTGCCTTGGCTCACATTGAAAGCAGATTTTGAAGTTCATTAAAATGGAGGCCAGCGAACGAAAGGGAAATGAGACTTTGATGAGGAAGGAGGGAAACAGGCCCGCTGTAGCTCTAGCTTAAAAAACTAAGCTGAACTAAAATCCGATTTTAAAGGCAGTTTTTTCACCGGCAATTAGCAGTTCTTTAGCTATTTAAAAGTACTTACTGCTACTTATTAGTTTATTTATGAATTTGACATCAGTTTCCAATTTGTGGAAAAGATGTTTAATATCAAGGGGGTGTCTTTACATAACCCTTTTTTAATATTACAGAGCAACGTGAAACCATCCATAATTTCGTTACGAAATTTGTCATATTTAAATATTACTCATGTTACAGTCACTCCTACTTTGTAACTTTAAATAACATAAGTAAGAAAAGTTTATTTAAAGTTCATTAACCAAGCAAAAAGTCCGTCATTCAAAATTCAAAATCATTTATTCATATAGGTATTATTTCAATACACTTATGCACGTCATTTTTTGATTCTACCACCGTTTCGGAAAGGTTCTTTTACATCGAGGAGAAGAAACGGCGAAAGAATTAAAAATAGAATAGAATAGAAGAAATAAGAATTAATTAAGAACATCAACAAAATCTATTCCTAAAACCCTTATCTATGATCAGAGCCAGTTATAGTCCTGTCCCATCGGGGTTCAACGACCGAGGGATATATCGGGCTGTACCAAGAAATCTCAACACAAACGCGAAAACCCTAGCTCTCAGATGCTCAAGTTAAAATAGATAGCATCACTAATCGCAAGGGATTGAAATAAAGTAACAAGATAAGCTGAACGTAAATCTATAAAATACACTCGTATTTTTCAGAAAATAATGAAGAGGGCTTTGGAATGAAGATCATAAATCAACTAAAATTATAGATTTAAAAGCTCGTTTGAAGATTAGTTTGCGATCTGATTCTTCCTTACTTCAGATATCCCTGCTTTCTTAAAAGTTCACCATAATGTTATTATTTATTGGCTTAAAACATAGATATCACAAAATATGAATACTATTGACGTAAGCGAACTTCTTGGAATTTTATTTTAAAACGTAATCTGTATAGATTTGTTCCGAAAAACGAAAGAAGTAAGTTAAACAGTAATTTATGACATAATCTGTTTGACTGATAGAAACAGGAAAGGATTACCGGGACACATCACCCTTCATAATGTAAATGTTTGTGAAACTATAAACAGTTAAAATGATTCGACCCATTAAGTCTTAACTGTTACTGTAGCTGGTACTTTATTAGCAAGGGGACGAAGTCGTATTTTGAGACTTAATGACTGCGGATATGGATGTAAATGATTTAGGGTTTATAAAACATAATGTTTATGGTTTGATACAAATATTAGGAGTGTATTGCGAAATACACAGACGACAGCTCAGTTGGTGACTTGTCATCTGCTCAGCCACTGACGTTTATGTATCAGATAAATGTATGTTCTTAGGTTGTGTATGCTTTTCATTTATATGTTTGTATGTCCACGCTCACTGCGGCATAGGAAACCCATATATTTTAGGTCATGAGAAAATACTGCATGTTTACCGAATTAAAACTGATATTATAAAGTCACCTAACAATAAGATGGGACGATAATGTAAACCTGCAAACATTTATTATCTATAACAAAACTATAACTGATCGATATCTATGTATGGAAAATATTTTATCCTCTGATAAATAAACCCATGATTTACGCATTGGATCTATAATGAAAGCAGCTCTCTAGAATATTATGGATTAAGATCCTAAAACCACTGGTCTGGATCTCAGCGTCGTAAAGAGTGATTCAAAGAGTGAAATGTTCTGAGAGCGATTTGAAAGGAGATTCTATGTAGTTCAAATGACATCGTTAGGTGATTCAAAGCTATGTGAAGATGCATTGGAGCGTTAAATCGGTCAGAATAAGCGGTTCAGTAAACACACATATCCTACATAAGGAGGTTGAACCAAATAACATGTTACTAGCGAACGGGAAAGAATGTCATGAAAAATCTAATAAATAATCTTACATATATAAAACATACAACAGTGATCGAAACCCTTTTATTCACACCCGCGTATTATAATTCACTATATTATGAGGGAGATGAACATACACAGTACATAATTAAAAATATACACACCCAAACTGAGATAAAAAAATTTAAACGCATCATTCAAATTTCTACGTTGCTGACATACATTGAACCCAGAAACCTTCGAACGGCGGTCCGGTATGTTGGCCGTTGTGCCTCACAGGTCGTCAATAGCCAAGACATAAAGTGATATCTGAGAACTAAATATTAGCTCTCAGCTCCAGAGGCATTCCAGCTTTTCACTGGGCAATATCAGAAGGATTCCATCAATCCACATGAAATAGGTACATTCAAAATATACTGCAAGAATTGATAGCTATGAGGAGTACTGATGTCTTCCAGTACATCTCTAATAGGTACATAAAATTTTACGAGCTAAATTTAATCATGGAAGAGATCTAACCAACAAGTAGACCAGTAAAAAACATTTTCCCACAGTTCTTTTAGGTGGGCGTGATAAATGAAAGACGGGCAATAAACCTTAAAGAGGCTTATAAAACCTGAAGGAACTGTCGGAAATTATTTACCTGGAAACGGAATCAAAACGTCTGATTAGAAATTTAAAAAATTACTCAAAATCTAGTCTACGCTAAATATTTCAATGGTAGAAACAAAGCAGGTGTCAATTTAATGCATAAACAACATTTCCTGATTTTATTAGAAATTTAAAAATAAATAAAATAGTAAGATATATAAATTTAATTTCAAGCTGACATTGAATTTATAAAAATTGTGGAAACATATGGAATGCATCCAATGCCAAATTTTGGTAATTTATTCAAGGTTCTTTCGTTGCTGAAACGACAGTGTGTATCTACTTATTTGTACATATCATATTAACAATCATTTAATTTCTTCAAAGAATCAATACACAAAAAAAAATTGTGAAAACTGATTTAACTCTTAAATCTGATTAATTTCTGACAGTATTGGGGTGTCTTATAATACTAACTGTAATCCCTTACTTTTAGGCCCGCTTGAGTACAGTTGTTAGGACTTTGGATAATGATATGATTCTATTATGAACATTATTACTAAAGAGATAAGTATTATTATCTTCTGTGAAGCCCGCCTGTCCAGCTACCAAACTCTTGGATAGTACCAAACCACTAATCGTGTTCCGATTGAGAGCTTGAGATCAATTAAGTTTCTTCCTTGACCAGGAAGGTATCAGTGATTCCGTTGGTGTTACTGATCTATGGGCGTCGCCAATCACATACCCTCAATCTCAACTCGTTTGTGGACTGTGGCGCCATAACAAAGTACTCTAAGGGCCATGGGGGTTGGATAGACACAAATTTGATTGGAATCTTCACAACATTTACCAATTATGTACTACTCATTTAATTCTCGTTTAAAATAAATAACCTTACAAAGTAAGTCCCTAGCGATTCAATTTGCATGAACCAAATGAGCAGCGGCGTGTGAAATCTACTCCGAAACGAAGGTTTCGCTTATATTCCGAAAGTCATTTCTCAGTATTATGGAGGGTTTATTTCCTCTTATAATTTACAACTTACTTTTAATAAAATTTGTAGACGTAAAACAATAAGACCAGATCTTAGTATTTATCAGATAAGAAAAATATCAGAAATTCAATGCCAGGATTCAAATAATATGAGCGTATAATATTTTTAATTCCGGTATTTCTCAAAATCCTTTAGTTCAATATGTTGTAGACAGTTGACTATTACAATTGAAGAAATCAATGGATGAAGGTGATATGTCGCATTTTTGGATTTTCGCTGTTTTATGCATGAATGATCTCGCCATCTCGAAGGGTTGACTGGGAGAGAATGCCATTAGGCATTAAGTCCACCCATTGTAATACCTAGTCTTAGGTTTCAATAAAGAGTGAAATAAATAAATGATGGTGTTTTTTATTTCCTATAATATCGCTCCTATTTTTAAAATACTAAACAGTTGACACCGCCAGCCACCTTTATTGGATCGAAACACTTAAGGCGTTTTGAAATATCCTAAAATGTTAAACGAACTTGAAATCGATTTTCTCGAAATTATGATTATGTGACATATCACCTTCATCCACTCATGTCTTCAATTATAGTCTACTGATGAAAAGTGGTGCTATAGTCTTGAGTTGTATAAAAAAGATGGCTACAAGCAGTTCGAGCTGTAACTTTGGATTGTGCAACGTTTTAAATAAAGTGTTAGAAGGTCTCGCTAACTGACCTTGAAGCTTGAAATAAGCTGTTTTTATCGTATCCCGATCATTATCTCGAAGCGCGGATCGAAATCGCAAATCGATCTTAGATCGCAATCACTTTTTGCTTCTGCTGCTCGATATCTAAGTGTTCGATCACCAACGATTAAATTACAGCGAGAATAAAAATACTTTACAAAGAAGCATTGGTAAAAACATTCTCTTGTGATACGCTTTTGTCACCCATTTGAGCAACATATGATATGATTTTAAACTATTTTCATCGCGGACACTCAACATTTTAAATATAGCGGGTACTCACGATCTCTGTATTCTTTTTATTCTTTTACCAATATTTCGACCCACTTACATGGATCGTGGTCACAGTACCTCTTCATAATGTCTGTCTTGGAAATTGAGTCGAATTTTGCCAGGCTTTGACAGTTTTGACTTTTGCTGCAAAGTCGCCGTTAGGAAATGATAGCTTAGCATTATACTCTCACTGTAGCATCACCTTTAAGCACATATTTTAACAAAGACTTACTTACTGTTTGACAATTTGCTTTTCTGTTTAGAGCGCGCGAGGATTGTGTTCACGACTTTTTTGTTCTCTCTTACCCAATGAGCTGTTAGCACTGAACAGGTGCGAATTAGAAATGGCGATTGCAAACCAAAACCGTTTATTGAATTGAAAAGTTGTATGATTTTTTTCATTTTAATCGCTTAACAAATAAAAAAGTTATGTCAATTTATGTCATTCATTCATTGAGTGTCAGGCGAAGCGAAGTTTGCCGTATCACCTAGTCTATACTTCTATACTAATAATATAAACTTGAAGAGTTTATTTGTTTGTTTGATTGTTTGAACGCGCTAATCTCAGGAACTACTGGACCCATTAGAAAAATTCTTATAGTGTAAGATAGTCCATTTATGGAGGAAGGCTATAGGCTATACAAGATCACGCTAGGGTTAATAGGAGAGAAGCAGCAATAAAAAGTATTGCGAAAACGGGAAAATTTAGAGCTTTCATTGCGTGCGTAGTAAAAGGTTAAAGTTACTCAAAAATCATGTATTACAATATTGTTTCAATTTAAAAGTTCTAAATAAAAATCCGCGGCAGCATATATTTAGCTTTTAAGGTTAACCCACTATAACCATTTTATGGTTATCATGAAATTGTTTTAAAATAATAATTTATATGGCAAAACAACGTTTGCTGGGGTCAGCTAGCACAATATAAAACTGTGACCCGCTCGAACTGAGATTAAAGAAGTAAAAAAGAAAAATATAATTTACAAAAATTAATTATACGTTCACAGTTATCCCGTTAAACGATATGGAAATATTTGACCAGCTCCCAAACCAAACCACTCAGTGGTAACGCCAGCAACGGAAGTTGTTCACCGCCGCCTCGGTGGCAGGAAGACTCTCATAAAACCATAAAAACATTAGCCTAGTAACACGAATTTGTAAAGATGTTTGTGTGTAGTCTATTCGCGATTACTCATCAAACATTTGTTATTAGTGGAAGCCGGAAAATCCTTATCATTATAACTGCTTAACCGATTATCATGAAGCTTTGTCCACATATTCTTAAGGACATAAGACACTTTTTGTTAAAATAAAAAAAATGTGTAATGATCTTTAATACCTATGTGTACACATTGATAAGGACGTAAGATACTATTTGTTATTTTTTTTTATTATGTAATGATCGTTAATATTTATTTAAGGGCTTCATTGCGAGTGATGCCTGCGGTAAAAGCTAGTATAAAATGAGTAATTGCGATTTTAAACTTGACATGAATTTATAAGTGATAGTTAATGTGTTAGGAAGGGATTAGATAGGCTGAGAGAAAGTAGTCTTTGGTCTTTAATGATAATGTTATAGTTAATAGTATCAGGGGTTATTTTGCGGCCATCCATTATTAAGTTAGTACTAGGGTACTTTGCAATAATCTGCGAGAAAAAAATATTTTAACCAAATCTAAAAACCTCCTTGAAAAAAAAATAATATGAGAAGGGAAACTGCTTAGGAAGTCGATCTTTTTAGGTTAAAGAATAGGCGATTTTAGTTTTATTTTCAAAGCTCTTTTTTATTTCTTCCGTTAGTTCCTTCCTTTATGATGTTATGTTGTTTAATACACCCAGTAAAACATTGTCCTACACACATAAAAACAGACGACCTCTTTTGCAGTCTGTTACAAAGAAGAATGGATAAAGATTGCAGTTATTTGCATGGTCATGGTACAATATAAGTGTACAGCCGATTGTGGTCAAGTGTGATCGAGAGTTGAGTAAGACGTGAGTCCATATGTTCGGCCTTGACTTTTTGTATTGTTTTGTTTGCGGTAATTCGACTAGTACGATTTTGTAATTTTATTTGAAGACAGATTCAGTATTTATCTGTTTGGTTCGTCTTTATAATGCATGTAACTGGTGTTGCAAGTCAGTGTCAAATAGATCGTTGAGCAAGCAATACAACACTCCACTTCAAGCAATAGTCGCCTTATGCGAATCATCATATGGTCCTTCGAGCCGGATTTGAAGCAACGACCTATGCACACTGTTAACTGCAATATTATATACATATTTGATTCTAAAAAATTTATGTTATGAGAGTTATTGAATACTTATACAATTTGAATAAAGAATTTGTATATGTTCATCTAAATATATATAGCTCAAAGGTGACTGACTGACTGACATAGTGATCTATCAACGCACAGCCCAAACCACTAGACGGAGACTTTGATCAATTCTACCCTCAAGGGAATAAAATGGGGGATGAAATATTCTTAACGCGAGCGAAACCGCGTGAAAAGCTCGTTCAAAATAAATTTAAATATTAGATGATACTCTGCAACATAAAACAATATTGTTGACTATTTACTATCATGTCGCTTGTCTGTTCGTTTGTTAGTTACATAAAATAAATCATTTATGTATTTTTCCTCGTTCTTCGGCGATTTAAACGATGCGTTTATCTATTTAACACCATTTTAGGGTCCACTGTTGTACAGATTTTCCTTACTTATCACCACTCACACCGGTCTTGGGCCGTCGTTAGCTGTTACCCGCAGTCTTAGCTCATCAGTCCACCTAGTTGGAGGACCTATGCTTCTTTTACCGAGGCCCCCATTCGAGGACTTTCCGACCCCATCTATTTTCCGTCCTCTGTACGATGTCGTCTACCCATTGCCACTTCAGCATTCTACGAGCTATGTCGATGACCTTTGTAGTACCTAATCGGAAGTATTCACTAATATTTGCCTAGAGTCCTGATATCGTGACGAAGGTTGCACTAATTCACTCCTCAATGTCAACAGTATAGTCGTGTGAACCAGTTTAGTTGGACAATGTCAATGTTTAACTTATTTGCACTGTTAACTAGTTCCGTAATTATCTTTTAGAGGGCGTTGTATACTATCACGTAGATGAACTAATATATTGGTGTGGTCTAGAATACAGGCCCCAATCTCATGAAGACCAGGGTATCTGAAGAGGCGACAGATGCTGGCATGATTGGTGATAATGCTTCAAGTAAGGAATTGTTATCAATATTATTAAGTTTATCTCATAATCTGCGAAACGGTGGTACATGCAAAATTTTTGACGTTCATAAGTGTACCTATTTATAAACATGAAATAAATGATTTGATTTCGAGTTTACAAGAGCCGGCGAACTTTCTATCATCCTGGACGATTTGTCTTATTTTGTAACATGTCTTATCAATGCTTAGCTCCTATTGGTCGTGGTGTTATATAGCCTAAAGCCTTCCTTGGTAAACGAACTATTCGACACGTAAATATTTTTCAATTCGAATGAGTAGTTCCTGAGATTAGTGCGTTCAAACAAACAAACTCTTGCTATAATATTAGTAGAGATTAAGTCAATCTGGTATTGTATTCTGGTAGTCAACGTAGCCATCTTGCCATGAAGGTAATCTGGATAATTTTTCTTGTTCATCATCAATTACCAAGCCATTGGTTTTCTTTTTACTAGATTAAAAAACAGTAAATTAACATCTTTTTTATATTGAAGAAAAACTATTTGTAAATTATGAAATCGATATACGCTAGGTATAAGAACAGACGATGTGAAAGAAAGTGGTTTTTAATGTGATTGTGCAACATTTCTCCACTTAATCTTAAACCACTCACGCTGGCACGAATCCAAGATGTTCATAAAACCTACATATTACCGTTAGGGAATTACACCATTGGCTATTAACAGTGTATTAACTATATGTGGTCGTTGATGTATTGACTTTACCTTAACTATATTGTAAAGTATTATAATGATCCTACCAAATAGTTTTTGTGGAGTAACGTTTGCAACGTGGTAATATTGAATAACTTTATGTAACTATTGCGATCCATTCTTCTCAAAAGTTATCAGGAACGAAAAGCAACTGTACAAAACAGTTTTGTAAACATTTTTCACAACTGTAAGCAGTATGTGTTTTAATAATCTTCCTTCTTAAAATTACCCTATGAATCTCCTTTAGTTATAAGTATAGCTTATATTGTATAAGCTGTATCTCTAAGTACTATTGTAGTCTTTAATATTCTTCTCGTTTGCTAATCCTATAGAATCCTAATGTCTTTATAGACAAAACCTATCTTATCATCGGCCTTATAAAAAATAACACTTACCGCCATTTTCTGAAAGGCTGATCAACGAAAACTTAACTAATAAACTGTCAAATCTGTTGTCAAACGTCAACGGGGTTGAAAGCATGATTATCTCATTTGATTTGAACAATTAATCAGTTAAAGAGAGTAGAGAGAGAGTTATGTCAAATGCGATTTTGTTCTTTGATTTATCATTCACTAACCAACGTTTCAGAAACTCGAACAATTTGACCAAGTTAATATGCCTGTTAGTTCAACGAGATTTTGATAAGCCTTTCAGAAACCGAGGATTAGTCTATTTAAGCTCGAGTAGGTTTTAAGAAAAAACCCGGTTGAAAAAAATCCCGGTGCTCTTTTAAAATTGGCGATTTGTATAAACCCTGGTAACCCTCTTGAGAGTCAAACTTTCAAGATTAATGTACTTTTCTTCGGCTTCCATATTACATCGCAGTGTTACGAAATACCAATTTGGGTCCGTGTGAACTCGTTAAGTGCTGATAAGACTATTCGACACTAAACGGTCGTAGATAACGCAGACCTCTGGTTTTACTTAACTTTATCGCGCTTCGAAAGTTTTATGATCGTACTGAATGACTAAATCATCAATTAAGTCTGGTAAATAGTACTAAATAGGCTTATGGTTTGAACACGGAAGAGCTCATATCTAGAATATTTAAGAAGTAAAAGAAAAAAAAGCACATTTATTTTTATCTAAAAACAATAAAGTGACGCACTCAGCATATGGTGGTGGTTAGCGAGTAGCCGCTGATTTTCAGAGCGACCCGTTTTGATGCGCAGTTCGGTCAGATGGCTCTAAATTTGACGGTGAAATACAAAATGACTATACAATACACTATCTACTTACATATCAAATAATTACAATACTAATTATACTAACTATATGTACTTACCTTATAACTAAGGTAAAGTGTTTGTACAGCCCTGTGTGTGTCACGACTACATCGATTTAGGTTCGATTTTGAAATCAAATGTTTTTAAGTACCTGCATATTTTTACAAATGCAAAACTCTGATTCAATACTGGAATTTAAAACAACATCACTTGGCTTTATTAAGTTCAATTATAAGGCACTAGGCTCTCATAATCACTGAGGAGGCTTAAATATATCATTAACTTTTGTTCTAAATAATCGCTATTAGTAAGAAATCTGTTAGGATTCTCATATCTACTAATAGCGTCTGTTTGTCGCTGAGTCATCCTCGCAAACACTTGTAAGGCGTACGAAACGTTTTCTAGGTCGAACTTAGCTGTTTCCAGCTATCAGCTAGATTTATGACGTCTGTACATTTGGGAACAAATATAGTACAGTTACCCTAGTTATTATAACTCTTGCTTAAGAAACCTGGGTTATAATGTACTTTAATATTTTTAGGTTAACCGCCAGTTTCTGAAAGGCTTGTCAAAATTTCGTACATATAACACGCATATTAACGTGAAAGTTCTATGAAGTC
>DWJN01003393.1:0-13689 GCA_018248895.1 Carystus phorcus | reverse complement strand
CCTCTGAATGGTGTGAGACCCCTTCTACCGGCTATCGTAGAAGTAGGTGGAATGCACTTGGATCCCATAACGAAACCGATACCACACGTAAGTATCTATCTATAAAACACTTATATCAAAATCATTAAAAAAATACATATATTAAATTTCAACACCCACTGTTCTAGTTCTGGGTATGTGTTCTTGTCGTTGTGTGTTGTCCATAGTACCCATGACACAGAGAAACCTAGTTTAGGGCTTTAAGTGTGTAGGTTTATTTCTGTACTATTATTGTATAAGTATGTTATACATATTTATGGTCTTTGAATCGATATTTTGATCGAATTCACATGTTTATGTTTTAATAATTTACATATTAGGTACACTTAAAATGGAATTAAATAAATAATGACTTATATAACATGCCATTATCACCATCAGTCATTCAAATTCATTCAGTCCCTTGTTTATTTATACAAAATAAAGTGTCGTTCATCCATTATTTATTCCTAGCAGGTGGGTACCTATTTTCAGAGATTTTTAACAGGCAATAGTTATAACAAAATGTAAATATTCTGTTTCATAAGTACCTACTATATACCTTTGCTATTGCTAATACAGGCTAATAGTTACATCGTTGTTGATGACGTTCAAAACATGGTTAAACGTTCATTGCCTTAAACTTTCTCCACCAATGCGCATCGGAGCAGCGTGGTGGAGTATGCTCTAGACCTCCTCAGTGACGAGGAGAAACCCGTGCTCAGTAGTGGGCCATCAATGGGTTGAAACATTCATTATGATATCCTTATTTTGCTTCTTAGAAGGTTTTTTATTACGTATTAATTAAATTTTATAAATATTAATAGTGTTTGTGGCACACTTGAAATGTCTATTCTGGCTGAATAGAATAATTATAATAAACACAGTTTTAAATTTATATAATTTAAGTAAGAACCTAACTTCTAAGTAAAATATGTTTCATGAGGTCTTTAAGGGTAACTTTCAGCATTTTACGCGATCCTGTAACACTGCTACTGCGTACTACTCCAGTCCCCTGCTCCGTAGGGAGTTGAAGTTTCTTATAAATGATTTCCTTTAATCGTTGGCTCTGATCGTGGTTATCACTAATTATCCATCCCAACTGGGATATAAAGAATCGTAGTTAGGAATTACTCATGTGTTTAGTATTTAATACTAACGGGCTATGCTAACTATATGTTTTTCAGTTTGTTTATCCGTTTTAGTATATACCTATCTTATTAGTATATGTGTTTTGTCAGGAGTTATAATTGTTTTTAAGCGTCTGCTGACATTGATTTGTAAAGAGTTTCATGTGAAAGATTACATATTTACCGTGGCGAGCACTAAAATAAGTGTTGCTTGAATCTTGTAATATTTTAATTTCTGACAAAATTCCTTGAATAACGATGTCCTAAAAATATGAAATGATATGAAGTAAGTACTTATATAGTGGAAACAGAATAATTTGAGTCACCGAGCAATTCTAGGTAATATTCTGACGTAGGAGCAAACCTGACAAGCAAAAGCAGGAATATGAATAAAACAGTTATGATTTTTAAAAAATGTTTATTAAATTCGTTGAGTTATATAGTATAGTTACTACCTATAATTACCAAGAGTAATGTTAAAAAAAAACAGAAAAATACAAAATATGATTGTAATATACCTAGATAGGTACAGCGCAGATGCGCTGCCTAAAAGGAAAATTGAAAAACTTGTCAATATTTTATACGTAAATGTTTTATACAAAGATCTGTGACTAGTAACTTGTACATGTTATTTCCGGGACCACTTTCCGGGATAACCATTTTCCGGGATAGTAAACATTCTAGGGACACCCTCAAGAGAAGAGAAGAGAAGAAGCTACAAACCCGCTAAGCATCATTTAAATATTTAAATTTAAATATCAGTGATATTAACGCGTTATTTGTACAAACAGATCGCACCAAACATATGTAGGTACAATAATTCTAAATAATCGCTTTGTCAATAGACTTATGAAAAAACCTACTTCAACGCCCTAATAAATATTCTAATTCCGGAGTCACATGCAGTAAGTAAATGCGCATTATTAGAGATAGGTAACCCAAAGACAATTCGCTAGGAGACCATATAGCAAGCACTGGCTTTCGAATGGAAAATGTATCATCCTTACACCCAGTAAAAAGTTATTAAGTAACATACATAAAAAAACGAAAAATACAAACGATTGAAAAACCTCCTTCTCTCTTTGCAATCAGTTTCAAAAATAATGTTTTACTTTTATTCTTTGGTCGATAAATAACTCCGACCTACATTAAAATGTAGAAAAATATTCAATACATATACAGATATGACCCCGTTACATCTTTATTAGTAGGACAGATGTGTTGTTTTTTTGTTTTATAAGAATATCTTCTACAAAATACAAGATAATTTGATGACGTAATCGTGATGATAAGACTCGCGCCTGTTGTATGCGTGTTTATAATATTGTTGATGATTTTATTATTGACGACCGGCGTGTGTGGCGTAATGTTTACCACGCTGGACCGTCGTTCGAAGGGTCCTGGGTACGATTCCCAGCGAGGGGGAAAGAATGTTGAGTTTGAGTTACTGTTCTCGGTCTGGGTGTGTGTGTAATTGTCTTTTTGTGTTGTCCATGGCGCCCACATCACGGGGTATCCTAGTGTGGGGCTATGAGGTTCTGGCGTTATTTTTTTATTTTATTTATTATGTGGAAATGGGTAATAGTCTGGAAAATATAACAATAATGTTAAGCGGCAACCTAGATTTAGATTTACTGTAAGCCCGAAGCCTTTTGGGAGTTTAAACTCCTCCTGCGACTTAAGCAACTGACTGTGAACATTTTGTTTACAGGCGTTAAAAAAGTATACGTTGTTATTCAGTGCTCCCCGATTTTGTACATAAATTAAACTCATGTCTGAATGTGATTTTTATAGAAATATTTAATTTAACTATATTCATTTTTATAATATCGTCAATGATTGTTGATACTTATTATAGTAAATGAAAACAACAATACCTTACCACCATAGTGATCTCACCGTTTTCTCGGCTATCTCACAAAATATATTTACAGCTGATTCCGCGGTGATAACGTGTATGATTAATTAATGGTAAATTTCGTGGTAATTTTAACCGTAATAAATCAAAAATAGATTAGGTTTTTTTTTATCACAAAACAAGTAACGCACTGTAATCTATACTAATAATATAAAGCTGAAGAATTTGTTTGTTTGTTTGATTGTTTGAACAGTTAAGCTTTCCTTGCGTGCGCTGAGTAAACGGTGAAAGTTACTAAAAAATAATGTACTACAATATTGTTCCCCTTTAAAAGTTCTAAATAAAAGTCAGCGACAGCATATGTCTAGATTTTAAGGTTAGCCCACTATAAGCATTTTTATGGTTATCAAAATAGTTCTAAAATAATAATTTATATGGATTGCTGGATCATCTAGTAATGAATAAAATTTCTAGTAACGTATAATGTTTATTTGTTTACCTTACTTGGATGAGAGTTAATACTTTGTTTCTTCAATCTTTTTTAGCTTATATATATCCTTGACTACTTACTATCAGGTAGCTCGTCTGGTTGTTTGTCGACTAATTATATAAACATAATTTCATGGCTATCCTATCTCTGTGTATCTCGTTAATCTATAGTATAACAAAATAAATAATAGCAGTCGCTCTCGTTCATTCAGAATTAATATACCTTCAAATACATTCGTCCTGTAGAAAAGTATCCGTACATAACTATATACATAAGTTACTGATTGAAACAATAGTGTAACAAAACACGTAAATGTAGGTAGACGTTATCGATTACGCGTTTGCAGACACTGGCCGAGTTCCATCAAAAGTTGTTTATGAACGGACTTACATAAGCGGTTTACAATTGGCGAAGTACATTTGCGGTTGTAATCTTTCGTCGAAGTCGAACCGTTCATCCGTGGTTCGCTTCAACTGATGTTCAGGCGCGACATCACGCCGTGGGTGGACGGTGGACATCGCTACGTAACTAAGGCTGAAAATAGCTCGGTGTGCGCCGCGGCATTATGTGCCGTATTCGAACAGTTCTCGATACGGCAGTGTAGGGAAGAGCCGCGCGATGCGTCCCGCACTGATTTTACTCGCGATCTTCGCGCTCACCGACGGCGCGAGGATACTCGGCCTGTTCCCGCATACCGGCAAAAGCCACCAAATGGTATTCGAGCCGCTACTGCGGACTCTAGCCGAACGCGGTCACCATGTCACCGTGGCTTCCTTCTTCCCGCTCAAAGACCCGCCGGCCAATTACACGGACGTAAGCTTCCAGGGGATTGCAAATTTAGGGTTAGAATCGTTAGATTTAAATATGTTCGAGGATCCAAGTTGGCTGTTTAGGATACCATACGTGGGGAAGATTATCGCACAGATTCTAGAATTCCAGCCCTTATCCGGGATGGCGCTTAACGTCTGCGGTAAAGCAGTGGACTGGCCGCCGCTGACCGACGCACTCAAGAAGGAGTACGATCTAGTGATTCTGGAGAACTTCAATAGCGACTGCATGCTCGGGTTATTACATGTGTACAAAATACAGGTGCCCATAGTTGCGTTGTCGTCGTGCGCTCTAATGCCTTGGTCTGCCCCACGCATCGGACTCAACGATAACCCCTCGTATGTGCCTACGATGTCACTCCCTGTCACGTCACAAATGACATTCGAAGAGCGTATAAGAAACACATTCTTCAACATCTTTTACCAGTACTGGTTTAGATATGAGATACAGGTGAAGGAACAGGCGTTGATCGAAAAGAAGTTTGGTAGAAAAATTCCTGATTTGGATGATTTAGGGAAAAACATGACGTTGCTGCTAGTGAACACGTTCCATCCATTGAATGGTGCGAAACCCTTATTGCCAGCTATCGTAGAAGTCGGTGGGATGCACTTGGACCCCACCAGAAAGCCAATACCGCACGTAAGTAAACAATAGTGAAATTTAATAAAACATTAGCTAATTTACACATTCCGACGTCTGTACTTGAACGATATTTGAGAACATATTATTGGGGGTATTTATTAATGTAAGACATTTCAAAAGAATGTTTATTAGAATGTTTTTATATTGTTTGTTTATTGCGTTTGTGTTCGGTAATCTCGTAACACGTCTTAATTAATCTTAGTATCAGTCACATATGTAGCTTGGGGTAACTTATATTTATGTAATCTTTATTATACGAATGTGGTAGAACAATTTTATATGAAGATAATTCGAACTATAATGTTAGTAATTTAGCGTTTGTTTTGTTTCACGGGGTTCGACAATTAAAACTGTATGTCAATTTAAAGATTTCCATTTTATCATGTGTAAGTCACGTACTAAAGTTTTTTCTAAACGAAGTGAGAGCGATTCGTTTTAACTACGATGAAAACTTGAAGTCCAATGTTATTTATTACTATATAACAGAATTAGTAGTTTCTGAATAATAGTAAAATATTAATTTATACGTACTTTAACAATCAATTTCATCCTTAATCAACAAATAGGCAGTGTAATAGTAATTGCACAATAACTTCCTATCGATCGATAACACGCAGAACAAATGTTGTAACTGTTGATGTACTCATATGTACAACATATAAATGTATGTACCTATAATGTATTTACCGATACTTGGTTATCAATTTTCATATTACTACTTTCACGCCTGTATATAAAGAGATAACGTTCCAATTTATGCTTTTATACTAATAATATAAATCTGAAGAGTTTGTTTGTTTGTTTGATTGATTAGTTGTTTGAATGAATGTGGTATTTATAGCTGTAAATGAAATTACCTAAGCGCCATTAAAATTTCGTTTCTTCTAACCACAGTATATCAATAGGTATATGTTTCTTATTACTTATAAGCACTTCTTGACATGCTTCAATTACTTGAAATAACGAATGTTAACAGACTTTCATACGAATATTACGATTTTATTTTTTTTATTCGTCCTTCGAAACTACGTTTTTAATTGGTTCGACTGTCTGTCTAATTTCAGTTACTTATGTATATTTTTATTATTTCAAAATCCGGAAAACCGGCTCGGTCAGTTGAAGAAACTCCAAAATCGATTTATGTTATTCAAAACTATCGAAATAATTAATGGAAAAAACGTAAAAATACATATTTCTTAAAACACTGTTTAGGAACTAAGAGAAATGTTTAAGATTGATGTTCGATTATAACATGGGTCTCATCAAGTCAAAAGAGAATAGGTTTATATTAAATTACAGCATTTTACCAAAACTACATCACCCTTACTCGGGTAAGATCGGGTGGGACTGTAGTCAAGCATTAACTAGTAATAATCCTGTATCCGATATTTTTACTTATTTAATTATAACAACCTATGTAAATAGACAAATCTAGATTGTACTGAAATAAACACAGTAGATAATAGTAATGTAAATACGAATAATATTACCTTGATGGAACTTTTTAATGCCCTACGAGAACATTCTGAATTCTTGTTATCTTTATAAAATAGTTCATGAAAAAATAGCGCGAAGAAGCTAAAATGCTTTAACGCTTTAAAAAACAGTACTGTAAAGAATATTGAAGGAATAGTTTGAATGGTGTCAGACAAATACACTAAAATAAAGGGGGCATTTTTAAAGAGAAAGAAAAGGGGGAAAATTTAAATTCATCGGTCACTGGGTTACACAAAACTAGTGTTGTCAGTACTGTGTCCATGATCAAAATGAAAAATTAGAATCGGAACTTAACTTTTTTATTTGTCTTTTATTAAAATATATTTTTCTTTTTATTCAAATTCGCAATAATTTAACCATTTAGGTATTTTTTGATTACACTTATGGTTGAAAATGGACGTATTTTTTCTAGATTTATTTATTTATGCACACATAGGATTATGTGACAACAGGATTTTATTATTCATATTGGGTCGCCAACGGCTTGCGAAGACTCAGATGACCTCTTCGCAATTTTATGCAAATGAACGCATTTTCAAAGTGTCTACGGTAGACTAAAGGCCTCATTAGCAGCGTCGTTGAAAATTTCATATTCAAAATCGTGTAGATACATATTTAGCTTTGCTGAGGATATAATTGAGGAGATAAAAGATCAACTTTTTCAGCCAATCTTATTAAAATAATAAATTATGTTATGGTTACAGAGTGTTTATCATAATAATAGAAGTGGTGAAGGCATTATTTGTGTTTTATCACTAATAAAGTTTTTCTATACTGTCATATTACCTACAAGCTAAACTCTATGACAAATCTAGCGATATACCGACTTAGCAAGTTATGTACGTAATTAATTTAATTCAGGCTTTTGCATGTTATCATTTCTAAGACATCAATACGTTAAATAATATGAATTTACTTTATATTTATTAAGGAATCACAATTATTACATTTATTTTTTGGATATTTTCCACCGAAACTTACGCGATTCAATTTTCATTAATAACTCTAATTTGTCTTCCGTGACACAAATATTTCACGAATCGTACATCGAACTAAAAAACCTTAAGATGTAAAACTAAGAATATAGGCCAAATAAACAATTGAAGTTGTGTCTACAACACCAAGCTGTCTTATCTTTCCAATGGCATATAGACACTATGTTTACTAATTTATCGACAACAGGCGATAAATGAATACCTACTGCTGAAGTTTACAATCTAAAGTGACATCCGCAAAAACTGTGAATCTTGTGTAATTTAAAGCTTTTGCTAAATTTTGCACTAGGGTACCATAAATTCTAAGCACTTTGTTTTACTGTTATCATTTAAAACAAAATTATTTACAACTGACTCAACTAATACATGGTACAACCCATTTACATCGCCACAAGTTATTTTATTACTATATACAAATATTTACTTTTGTCTGCAGCTTTGCCCGCGGAAAATTCTGCAGGAATCGTAAATATTGTGATCATAAAAAGAAGCCCACTACAATTCTGGCCTGTCGTCCGCCTTTGTGCTAAATTTCATACAGATTCATTTAGACATTATTCTGTGATTGAGCAACGAAATCCATCCAAACTTTCTCAATTATAAAATGATTAAGATTAATGATGATTATATAGCACCACATCCGTAATTAAATTAGAAGTTAAAAATATTGTATCTTGATAAAGACAGACAGATATTTTTTTCGAAATTATAAACTTTCAAATTTATAACTTCAGTGTATACCAATAGAGATAGGATTTTAATCGCATCTTTATATTATTAAAAAACTTGCGTCCTATGAAACAAACCATTATAGAAGCAAAAGATTTACTCCACATTCATCTTTAATACTATTTACTACGTCTATAATTACAACATTTCTTTTATCATTATCGTTCGTATGGTTTATTTACATTTGCCCAAAACCTGATTTGTTATCTCAGAATGACCGTAATACTTGTTCACTCTACTCGATACCATGGGACTAGGGTTGCCAACCGTACTATAATATATAGTATTGCACTGTATTTCGGGACCGTACTATATACTGTTGAAGAAATACATAATATCCGAAAACACTATAAGTCAGTACAGTAGGTCAATATTTACATTTTGCACTGAAAGAAATATAATAAAAAATATAGTTTTTATAAACAAAATGAGTGAAAAATGTAACTCACTTTATTTTTGATTCTTCCCTACTTAAATACTATCTTTTTAAAAAAATGTTGTCAAACATGACACGCGGTAAGAAGCAGCGAATTAGCGATAAAAACTTTGGGAGAGCGTCAAGGTCAACGAACTACGCGTTTTTTTATAACCATAATAATTCTGGGTCATTGTCCTTTTAACACTGGTCGAGTTCTCGAAATTATAACCTTTTTATAGATAGTTATTGGGTTACAAATTTTGATTTGGTATATTCTTTTTCTTCCTTTTGGAACTCCGGTCTCACATTATCTCTCTATTTCGGGTGATGAGGTGGAAATCTGCTTCTCTTGGCAGTATAGAAATAGAGATTGATTTATATTTATACCGAGAGGTTGTGACCATAACATTGGTTTAAATGCATGCTCGTAAGCTTCTGCCAAATCTATTTTACACGCTATATAATTATTAGAGAGCATATAAGTAACTATGTATTAATCATTAGGCAAATCTTGTTTACATAGACTAGAGGTAATTTGGTACACACTAATTATGCGGTTGGATAGAAAAGTAGGGCATGTTTTTATCTTTTTAAATTGCGGTTTGGACGTAGTATTTTTTTCTAAACTGTCCGTTTTACGGTCTTAAAAAACAGTGAAAATTGGCATGCTACTAATATTTAATAATAGTTGCTCTTGCTTGCTTGCTCTTGCTGTGTTTTCATACGTTTTTGAAATATTAGTCGGCTTTTGGCACTTGCGACGAACCATAACATTTTGTAATAAACTGATAAGTCTCAAATTCAAACTCAAATCATTTATTGCATGTAGGTATTTATAAATACACTTATGAACGTCAAATATTTGCATCTACCACCGGGTGCCTAAATAGGAAATGAAACGGCGAAAGAAACTCCTCAGCACATCTTTTAAACAATACTTACTCTAATAACAGTTATAAAAACTTTAAACAATTACTTAAGTAGACACTTACAGACAAGTAACTGACAATAGCCCTTAGAAAAACAAATGGGACAGTTTAACTATAGCGTCCGTTACTACATTATATAGTAGGTATCAACGTTTAATCATAAACAGTGATTGTCTTTTAGATTGTCATGAAATTTAATTAAATACCTAACTTGTTACTTGACTCGGTCATACGTCTTGACATTTACTGAACACTGATAACGTAAATGGTTAAAATCATCTGTTTTTAAACTTATTCATGTAATCGCGAACTGGATATTATCTGGTACGTAACCAAGCTAACTGGACGAATAGTGGGTTACGATAGTTCTTCCTGTATTTCTCTCGGGACTGCGTTCCCGAAAAATGAAAAGTATTTTAGCAGCACCTGAGATATAAAGTATACACATTTCAAGTGGTATCAATATCGTGAATAGACAGATACTAATTCAAAAAGAAATTGTTTTGGTCTTTGTTTACACAAACCCTAATTATATTCCATACATAATCCGAGATAACTGTATGTATGTATCGTTGTCTTCTTGCTCTCTATGCGCGACTACATATAATCAAGATCGAAGTTCACTTAGGTAAGTTCGTTTAATCTTATACGTTAAAATCTCGGAATATTAAAAAACTTTGCAAGGTTAAAATCGATCTAAGATGTCAAAATCTATTAAACATGTTTATTGTATAGTTCACCCAATTACAGTTCTACTAAATTCGTAAATAGGTGTGGTTACAATTTAAACGGTAGGTACTCCCCAGTTAAGTTTGAAAAAACCTGAGTTATAGGAAAACCCTTTTCTCTGTCAAAGAATCCGAAGTTGACCAATAAAGTAATAAGTAAAAGAGATATATTTGTATACATTTTAATTTACTTAATTTTCTATAAATCAGTACATATACATTTATTGAGTACAAGTTCTTTCAAGTTCTTTATTCTTTAATCGATCCTCCCTTTTTTTGCAAAAAATAGCTAACACACGACCTAAATCTTAATTCAAGGTTAAATTTCGTTGACGCATGAATTTAAATTCAAGGTTAATGTAATGGCGTTTTGATTTAATTCTGAAGAGCTAATGCTATAAATATTATAGCTAATTATGTGCTAATGTATATTTTATAATTAATATGTATTCGGCAAAGCAAGTAGTTTCTGTACCAATGTATACGAGTATGTTTACTTTGTATGTAAAATATTACATGTACATCATTTAATTTAACAATTATGTTATGCTAATTAAACTCAGTTTCTATTATTAGATAAGTATAGTTTAGTCATTAACAATGCCCACATTTGAAATTGCTTATTTTTCCACTTAATTTGAAATCTACTGTTGGGTCGGTTTGAAACGGTCTTTTTTTTTAAACAAATGATGGATAAAGGATTTTTTTACTTTAACGTAAGAATGGGTTCTCTCGATGGTCTTGATCCCTTCATCCATTTATCTAAACTAGTGTTACTTTACGGCACCGTAAATAGGCCTTCTATTTTTGCTAAACTTTCGTAAACAACTTTATGAGTAGTAAATCCCCAACCTTGATTCTTGGCAATCGCAATAAGGGATTGAGGTACAAAGGGAGAGGAAGCCTTAATTTAAGACATTGAAATTTTCAAATACTTGGCTACTGTAAAATGATAGGTAAAATTAAAAAAACCGTTTAAATTTGTTAGATGTCTGGGAAACGCAGAAACTGAGAAATGTGAGACTTTAATTTAAAGTAAGTAGTTGACAAAACAATGCCGCATGAAATATTTTTTTGCAGCCATAAGTTAAATCTGATAGTAACTGCTTAAATAACCCTTTACTTAATAATAAAAATATATATACTTAATAATAAAAATATACATTTTACTATATCCTTTTCTTTTTATACTATAGTTTCTGGAAAGAATACCTTTAAAAATTAAGCATACCTGAAATATTCTTTAAATACCTACTAACTCGTTTATCATCAATATTATAAGTATCTCATATGCTTAAGTATTTATACTCAACATTCGCCTTAACCTTCTATTAATTACATTCATTGTACAACTATTTCTTTACAGTGAATTTATACAAAAAAGCGTCATGACAGATTTCATGTCCGTTAGGTATCACGTACATTCAGTATCTATTTCTGTTCTGTTTCTACAAAAATATTCTAACCTAGACCATCAACTACGTCACTTTCAATTGAATACAATACAATGACGACCAACTTTAGTATCTATTAAAAGCGCTCGTTTTAAACCAACTCGTAACTCCCGTGAATGCGGCATTGTTTTGAAAAAGGAAACGTTTAAAGACAATACGAGTAGTACGTGCTCTTTATTGTGATATTGACAGAAACAATCAACAGGCTTCTTTACCTGTTAATATTTTCAGTTATTAATACCAGTGTGATTGCGAAACAATGTAAATTCCTTTCCTCAAACAAATATTGACATTGTTATCGCTTGTTCGCTCACGTTCAAAGGGACAAAAGCTAACATTTTTTCTGAATATTGAATAAATTATTACACATTTGTTTCTCAACGGGTATAATTCTTATTTTCTGTTTGTAACATAGTCTATAATGACGTTATTAATACTAATATTTACGTATGATAACAATTCGTTAAATATAGGAACCGGGCATTAAGAACCTTAGAAAGTAGGAAAGCAGTGCGTGGCTTCAAAGCCTGTACAATAGTACACCCAATTCCTTAGAACTATACCATAATCCTGGACCTATATCCATCGGCCTGTAGACTTCCACTACTGGACATAAGCCTCTCCTAAATTTCGCCACTCTGACCGGTCCTTTCTGAATCCAGCGGATTCCCGCCAACTTTTTCAAATCGTTAGCCCACTAGATCGGAGGCCATCCTATACTCCTTTTTTCGATATATATCGTAATATTATTACTGTCATATGATTATCTTTCCGTGAAGCCTACCTAGCTAGCTTCTACCCTCATATTTGAGACAGCCAGTAAACGGCTACTTGTATTTCGACTGTGGACTTGAGAGCTAATACTTTCATATTTAGTCTAAAATTTTAATAAATTTCGAGTTGAAATACGTAAACGGCTTATTGATAAGTGTTTTGATTCCATGAATGAATTTGTACAATAGTTTTAATATTTTACAGTTTTATGATTTTATTAATTTATGATTTATGATGATTTTATGGTTTTAAGATTTTATTTCAATTAACTACTGTGACATTATATTTTATTAGTTATTAAATTTATATAATTTGTAGACCATAATGTGGCAAATGTGAGAGATTCTTTAGAATAAGTGTCCACTCGTGTAACCAAATTTTTACAAAAAAAATCATTTCATTTCATTTTTTTTACTTTACTTTGTTATTAATGTCCATGAGCAATGGCGACCGCCATATGGCTTCGCTACTGATTTGTCGTCTAAGCGTAAAAAAATGATACCAGCTATCTTTTCAGTACATGGAGAAGTTCATGAACGAGTCCGAACACGGCGTGCTTCTGTTCAGCTTCGGTTCCCTGATCAAGACGTCCACAATGCCCAAATACAAGGAGGAGATGTTCATCAACGTCCTCTCCAAGTTAAAACAGAGGGTCATCTGGAAGTACGAGGACAGCGGCGAGGAGGGCACGCTCATCGGAAACGGGAACATCCTCAGAGTGAAGTGGATGCCTCAGTATGAACTGCTACGTAAGTGTCAGTCTTCATCTATTAAAGCTAAATACAATTTATGTCATCCATTTAAATTAAATAATACAGGTCTACCGTTGTGCGCGTATCATGAAAAACGTATACGAAAGATGACTGTTGTTTTTTTTATTTAACGCTTATTTAAAAAATATTTCGATATCTTCATTTATTATAAAGCTATTAAAGTTCTAAGAAACTCTATATAGACTGAAACGAATAACATTGTTTACAAATACATTTCGTAACCAAAGATTAATTTTAAATATTACACGAGTACTATCTATATAGGTACTACAATTATATATCTTATACTATGATCAAGGAACAGTGTGGAGTAAAAGAAGATGTAGTGACAAAAATTTAAAAAGGGATGTTGAGATGGTTTGGTCATGTAGAGAGAATGAGTGAAAGAAGATTAACAAGGCAAATTTATGAGGCGAATGTGAATGG
>DWJN01003392.1:0-13691 GCA_018248895.1 Carystus phorcus | reverse complement strand
GTAGCATGATTTTTGTCCTGGATAAAACTTTTTACAGGGGTCCTTATACGGTTTGGGCGATAACTAATGAAAGATTTTTTTTATTTCTACTTCAATGTGTGAGAGTGTGAATGTATTTTTAAACGTCATAACCTCACACTAGAATACTCTTTGTTATATCTGCTTTGATTTCGTTACCTACTTTCCTGAATACAATTCTTCAAAATTCATTATTCTTATTTCCAAATTTATAGAACAAGCAAAAAAAATTAATAGGACAACGTTGGGTCGAACAAATACATGTTTATAATAAAATTATATTTTAAAACATTGAACTTGAAAATGTTAAGTGTATAACAAATAAGCAATTGCAAAAGATTTATAAGTTTACTGATATAGGTATGTGTAAACATGTAAGTAAACATGGCACTAACGTCTTAAAACATATACGCGTTAAATCCTGTTGGATAAATAAATTTACACGAAACATTTCCTTATGATCCTGCACACAAATATTTAGCAATGCACTGAAATAATGTACAATGTTGATAAACGGAAGCATAAATTAACCTTGGACTGCGGTCCAAATTGTCTTTAGCTACAATATTCATGGACCTTTCAATTCGATATGGGCCTAATCTCCATGGAATAAAACTGTAGATGTGTATTTAATTCATTAAACAAGATTCTTCCTGTCTTAACATTTTTGACGGATGAGTTATGTATAGGTTTCCCGAAGCGAAGCGTTTATTAGAAGCAATATACAACAGCGAAAACAATAAGTTTATGATCTCTTCGAATTGTCTAAATGCGCAAACTAACGAAGTTAAACGTCGACTTCGCTTGAGTTATTTCAAATTCAAGATCACGATTTTATCACTTGCTTCAATCTTGGAGTGTTTGGATACGAAGTAAAAATATTTGTTGAACACTTCGCGATCTCCACTGTGCCATTCTGATGTTATTACTCGCGCATGAAAATATTAAAACAGCGCAACTGGCAATGACCCCCGGTTTATTGCTTGCCATATTTATTTTGGTATATAACAAGTACATTGAATTTACATTCAATAAACTGTTAAACACTGCACAAAAATTTGTATTCTTGAACAAGTTAATATGGGTGTTGTTCAGGGACCAATTCTGTGCCCTTACACAGAATACATAAAATGTTAATTTTAAATAAATAGGTAGCTATTGAATAGGTCTGTCAAAGAAATCATTCAAAAATAATTGTCAAAAAAGGTAACTAAATAACAGCTAAAATTGGTTTTAAGATGATTTTTCCATCACTCATTATTCTCATTCATCAGTATTCACTGTAATCGACAACATAAAATAAATCATAAACGATCGAGAATTAAAAATAAGAAAGTACTTATAATAAAACATATTACAAACATCAAGTTGCGTTCGTGCCGATAAAACTACTTTCGCCAGTCAATTCTTTAACGTAAGCGGGCTTACACTTAATTACAACGATCAAGACGGAATAGCATTAGACATAATATCACGATAATAACATTTCTCCGTGACATTTCTTCGTGATGTAATAGGCAACATAATATGTGATATAATATATTATGTTGATACAAAAAGATGCGGACTACAGCCAAACCGGATTCTGCTTCCGATGTTTATGTCTTGTTGCTCACCACGTCATGATATATGGCGTTGATAATGCCAACTTGATTTTATTATTTTAATTACTAGAGGCAATGCAGCATCGCAATTATAGTATACGTATAGGTATTACGGCTTATCTAAAGAAATATCATTACGTTTGCAAATGCTCTTAGTAAGTGTCTGTACTTGATGCAATTTAATTTACATGTTTTATTTAATCTCGATAAATTTACCAACAATGGACAAACTAAATGTCTAACAGCTTTCATCACCAGGTAAATGAATTGATTAGATATATGGTTTCACCTATCTATACACTAATATCTAAGATGCAGCGCAATATATAATATAGCGCCAAACATAATATACCACAATAACCCCAAGGAGAAACCAACCGTGAGAAAGTATTAATCTTTCCGAGAATTCGATCTGCAACAAAATTTTTTCTCACATCATGATTGAAAACAATCTCTTCGACGTATTTATGTTGTGTAAATTTCTTACTAGCAATTGCTTCCGTCTATCGATTTAATAGGTTATAAATACTCACACACGCTCAAGCACTGAGATTCCGACTAATACTGGTGACATCAACATAAGCAAAGACATCACTTATAAGATTTAACTCTTGCACAAATATCGGATAAATTCTAACTCAATATCCCTCAGTTGGTAAGATTCATAACGAAAAAGACATCATGTAGAACTAAACCTTGGATGGGAGTGCAACTTTTGTATTACACTGAGTCTAATTAACCACTGGTTCTAGTTCTTCTCAAGGTATCAATCTTCTCTTACAGTGTTATTGATTTTTAAATTGCTCATAGATCTTTAAGTGAGCGTTATACTCAAGCCGAACTCTGTTACTCCGAGACACGTTCGCTTGACAGAAGATTACCATCCGGCGACTGTCAAAGCGAGGGCGAGGCGAGGGTCAAGATTTAGGCGTCATTAAAACCCATCCAGAGCGATAACATTGTTACTCTGAATGAGGTGTCCACAATATATTGGATAAATGCCATAATCCTGAAGGAGCTTTTAAAATGGCATGCGCATATGAATTTTACAGAACCAGAACGAACCAAAATTAATGGGCGAGTCTATTAATACAGTCTATTATTAAAAGTAAAATTAAAGCAGCTCTTCTTGAAATATCAAAAAATTATTTTGTAATAGGATTATCTTTTAAACAGGTAAATAAAAGTTTAATATCCTAAATGGGCAGCTTTCTTTGTTTAGGTCTAGCCAAAGCTACTGCCTTTAATATTTGGTGAATAAAAAAATTCGAAGAAATTGAGGTACCTGCTGCTTTTTCTACTTTACTATCCATAAAAATAATGGCAGTGTATATGAAGGAACAATAAATATATTGGTTATGTATTTTGCAACATACTTGTTAATGCAGTTATAACTTTCCAAGCAAAATACTTACGCAAAGTCACGGGGCTGTAAGATTCTGCCCGCAATGTTTACATTGAATTCTATAGGAGGATGTTTATACAATGCTCTGATTAAATTATAATCTTTGTTTCGAGATGTAAGCAAACGTTCTTGTACTTAAATATAAGTTACCGAGAATTATGATCAGAATTCCTCGTCAGACTTACCCATTGGTTAGGTCATAAAGTTGTATTTGTTTTATTACCTTATTATTAATGTTTCTCACACATTTTACTACAAATTCAAATTCAAAATCATTTATTCATGTAGGTATTATTTCAATTCACTTATGCACGTAATTTTTTGATTTATCCACCCTTTCGGATAGGTGCTTTTACATTGAGGAGAAGAAACAGCGAAAGAAACTCCTCGGCTCATCTTTTAAACAAATAAATAAAATAATACACATATACATATGTACTATCACTAGCCTTTGAAGAGCTCGATACAGCATTATTATTTCAAGTCACAAAATATATTTATCTTTTTGTTTAAAACCTTCTTAATATTTTAAATATAATCTGTACGTTAAATTCAAATGGATAAACGAAGCACGAGACAATAAACAACGTTTAAATTAAATTTGATTCATGCATTAACTCTCACGTTCAAGTACAATATTTCCATTTAAACAAAAACAAAATCGACAATCACCAATGAGTTTAAGACTAGGTAGAATTTGGTTTTTAATTTTCTTTACCAATTTAGCAATCTACGAATTCTTTCATCTCAAATGTGTTTCTCTTCTATAAAATTGGTAAATTGGCAAATTATAAAATTGGTAAAATCCCCAAAAATATATTTTTCGTACCTGCAAAACAGTACCTACTTAATTACATTAATCTGCTAAATGAAAACGTTAAATTCGAAAGGACAAACAACGTATAAACTGAAAAAGGTCACGTAAGTCAGTATAAATGTAGTAAGTAATTATTTATACTTTACTTACTATTTTTAGAAGTAAAAGTAAGTAAGGTTAAGTTATGATCATGGACGAAGTTATTTGTAAATCAATCAGAATAACAGTAAAATAATTGAGATTTATACCAAAAAAGTAAAGTCTTTGTTAGTAAAAATTAGTAAATGCGCAATAAAACTACGTACAAATCAAAAAACTATTGTCTTTAAACTAATTAACACAAAAAATTACAAGGTCCTGTGTAAAAACTGTCAACTACAAAGTTTAATTTGTAAAACTGATTGCCGTAACTTCCGCAATCACTCTGCTACAGAACAAAGACTATTGTTTAAAACGTATAGTATAAAATGTATTAAGCTATCAATTATAAAATCAAGTTTCCCCTTACGGTAATGGAATGTAGTGGCTTCAAGTTATGTATTTTGTTCCATATCTGCAGGTGAATGTTGCGTCAGTTGCGGTAAGCCAGTTGACGTTTATGCCGACATAGTGAAGTCCCATTGAATTTGCCTCTCACTTAACTTAACCCGTTACTAAACGTCTCGTACAATACTAATCCTATTAACTATATAGCAGCAATTGCATACGTTAGTTTAATTAGAATCGGAATTGTTTCATTTAAAGGTCTCTTAGCATCCTTATATCCTTGCAATGGATAAGGCAATGTCATTAAATACCGTTAGTAACTATTCATATTATTCTAAAATTTAGAAAAAACTTTTTTTTTTATATTATCGACTGTTTTTTTCAATATTTAAAATTCGTCTATAAAACCTTTGAAAAACGTCTGAATTTGCATGTTCCGAATATTTATTTTCTACTTTTATACATACCTTAATTATATATGAATCTGAGATAATTCTTAAAAGACCTTTTTCGGACGATTTGTTGCCTTCAACCCAATAATAGTCAATCACCATGCGTGGATCTCCTTATTGCTGAGAGTCCCTAAACTTTCTCCACCAGTATGTTATAAGTTAATAGGGAATAGGAGGATAAGAATCTCCTACTATGTATTTATCTTCCACTATGTAATATTATTTTCATGTGAGTAAATAAATTCAGTGTGACGATGATGTTAGCTTAACGTTAGGTTACATTTTTTTATAAACATTACGTTAGCGCGAATAATGATTTCCTGTACAACTTGCTTCCCTATTGCGTTGTTTTTGTGTTATACTTATTACTTAAAGTAATTTTGCATCACCTGCTGACCGTTCCTCATTAACTACGTTGCCTTGTGTTATCTTATTACTTACGTCATTCTGCACAATAAACCTTTGAGGGGTGATCAAATCGCCATGTAGATTCATGTCACGATAGTTTAATATAGGATTAATTCATTATAGCAACCAATTACGCAATTTAGTCGTAAATGTTTGAGATCTAACCGCAATCCTTTCAAATGGGTCGAATTATCTGTACATGTTATATTAGAAGTAATAGATGTTTATAAATGGAAGATAATTGAAAAAACTTTTATTGAAGTATTAAATCGCATAACAATGATTTTTGGAAATTTAATTTCACTTACCTGTTTATTGTTTGTCTATGCACTTATTTCACTAATATCAGAAATAGCTAAACCGATTTCAATGCGGTTTTTACTGATTTACAGCAAAATTTTAATAACAATTGTTTTAATGACGACTCGCGTGGCACACCACGTCAGACCGCCGTTTCAACGGTCCTGGGTTCGAGTTTGAGTTTCTGTTCTCGGTCTGGGTGTGTGTGTAATTGTATTTCCGTGTTATCCATGGCACCCGCGACACAGGGTACCCTAGTGTGGGGCTATGAGAGTGTGGCATTATTTATTATTATGATTAATGTAATTCAATATTGATTTGATTGATTTAATTTAATCAGTTCAGTAATAAAAAGATAATTAACTAATTTTCTTTATGAAACACTTAATCAAGTCCGTTTGTTTGTCACATGCATAAAAATAAAAATGATAGATCTGAGGACAAACCTATAATTAATTTTAAATACTCCTAAAACATTAAAATATTATTATTATATGTAAATTGTTTCAAAATGGACTTTGAGGTTATTTTCATTATGACTGCTTCCTTAACAATCACTGTAAATATTGATTTACAATACACAACTTACTGCTAAGCGCCTTTCGTAATAACCGTACGTTTGTCCACATTGTTTGTTTTCTATATATGGCAAGCTCACTCAGGTGCCAGATTCAGACCGTCTGTGTATATTTATAAAAGACAAAAGACAGGAAATCGTATTAATATACATGTTTGAATACGCTAAATACAATTATCGAATCATTATTATTTTAATTGGCACATTGTATCGAAATTTTGTATCGTATTATCGTCAGGTACATTTAATTTATGCATTTGGTATAAATAAACTATCAACGCTGTGAGGTCTATGGTTTCGAATGTATTTTCATGAGGCTTTTGTTTGTAAATATTATGTTTGTTTTGATATTATAAGTCACGGACATTTTGATCAACATGGAAAACCAGTTAAAATTTCTCATACTGCGTAACATTGTAAAACGAAGCGTTATTGGACTATCCCTGTACCGTACCAATAGGCTGTTTATTTATAGCAAGTTTCTCCTACTTAAAAAAAATCTAAAATTATTAACATTAAAATGATATCAGTATAATTTTTATAGCTTTTACCTGCGGCTTCTTCACGTTGAAGCCGTTGAATTAATATCAAAGATCATTACAATTGTTTTAAGCAACGTATCTTAGGTATGTCCTGTTTAATACCTCTAAGAATATGCCTATAAAGATTCATTATAATCGGTTGAGTAATTTTGGCGTCAAAGTTGAACAAACAAAGTTACATTCACATTTATAATAATAAGGATTAACATTAAAAAATCCATTTGTAGAACAGGGTAATCCTTAAATAATGACTTACATCACACATACGTTACATATACCTACATACATACTGTGTCCCTCAGTATGAATAAGGATTCGTTTGAGACGAATAAAATTAATGTTCACATATTTGAGCCAAATCGTGATTTAATACGTCGCGACAATTTATCATTACGGATTCGTATGTTTATAAAATAATCGTTATTTCTGACGACTTGTAAACCTGTGAATAATAAAGACGCATTCCCGATTCGCTCCGCTGGTTTTTCATGAAGATTTCATGTTTTATTTTCGTTTCAACGGTGTCGTAGCCCTCACATTTGCTCGGCCTGTTGCCTTTTTACGGTTTTCGGAATCCTTTTAACGCAAGTTTATTCCGATTTGCGTTTCTTATATGTATATCTGACGGTATTTTCGATTCATATTCACTTTTATTTTGTATGGTTGGGATGTTTCAGACATAATATCCAGTTTTTCTTACAATCTGACAGACATTTTGGTTATCTGACTTTGGATTCTACATAATAAACTCTCACTAAACTAATTTACATTATAAGTTATAAGTTTATTTAAATATATCGCGAGCATGCACTTACCTGAATTAACGTCACCAGCAAAAAAACGCGTACAGACATGTTCTACCCGTTGTGGGTTCAAACTTCATTCTAATTTTATAAGTCAAAGTTCGGCTCGCTACCACTACACTTGACAAACTATTGGACGGTTTCCGTAAAATCGTTTTAAGTCTCGATCGGGAAAACATAACGATTAGTTCAAATTGAAATAAGCTGTATGAGTATTAGCTAATATTTCACTATTCCTTACTAACCCAATATTTGATACCTCTCACTCGTCTCAACCGCATCTGCATCAGACATCCAATTACAATGTCTCACTCTTCGAGCTAATTGATCAAACAATCAACGAAACTGTTTAGTCTGGGTTCCAATTTGGAGTAAGTGTGCTCCAAATTTAGATCTACAAATAGCCCATTAATTGAAGTGATACTTGTGTGGCTTACTTGTAATTCTAGGAATCTTCGAGTTTCACTGAGCTATTGCGGTCATGTAGCACGCAAAAAGATACTCTATCATCTCTGGTGATATGTTGTAAGTTCCTATCAATTTCCTTTTTCTGCTTAATTAATCTTGTCATATATTACAGCTGTTTAGTTTTTGGACCCGGTACAAAAAAATCCAGAAAAATTAACACTAGAAATATTACTTAATTTAAATAAGGCTTGTGATATATTCAAACTTTACAATATTTCCTGTATGAAGTAAATAGACACGATAGATCTAATCTATGTGAGATCTAACATAATAACTTGTCATTTATTGCACGACAATGCATACTTAAGTGTTCGAGATTATTCTAAAGTCGCAGAAAAATCCACTTTGAGAAATCGTTACCACTGTCCTTCAGGGCCGAATGCAATTACCGCTGCATATAAATAAGTAATTGTATATATAAATATATAAAGGATTGGTTTGTGTCTCGTATATTTCAAAGAGAAAAGAATTTAAAGATTATATCTTCAACCTTCCCTCCTGACGTAGTAGGTATTTATGAAATAACGAACAAAATGTAATTCTCTATAATTATTTAGAAGGGCTAACAAGTAGGTCGTCATAGAACTGAACGTTACTTCAACTTCTCTAATGTAACCCAAATCCATAGACAATAGTGGCCACTTTTTCCTTTAGTCTTACTAAGACATATCCATACTCAAATCTTCCGCTTCCTTTAAAAGTTTTTGAATATATTGATAACACATTGAAAAGAAACACGAAGTAGTGAATGGTGAACCAAATAAAAGTGCAAAGTCCAGCGGCGCGGGCGGTTCTTACCCCAACCTTGAATGCTATGCAAATTGCAATTGTTTGCGCAAGCTCGCTGACGGTGACAATAATTTATCACAACCTTGACCTTGTGCGTGTGCTCCCACGGATTACTGAACTGTTGCGAGCACGAAAAATAAGCCGCCATCGACGCACCCACGGGTAGAGGTTCCAGCATCGAGGTTCACAAAACTGAGACTTACACTGAAACTTTTACACAAATATACAGGCTTATTTAAAACACCTAGGTGTCTATGTAAATAGTGAGTAAACGAGCTGAAGAGCTATCTAATCGTAAACGATCACCGCAGCGTTGCCGGCATAAAAGGAAACGAGCATACCGTTATTAGCAGTTTTCTGATAATACGAGAATAACTTATACATATGGAATTTGGAAGCTAGACAGGCAAATGTAATACTTTGCCATTAAGTATGAGTACCATTAGGTTTACTCTCAGTAATAAAGAGCCCAGCAACCTGAAATGGACCTATCAGCTAAATCAGAATTGATAAATGGGAAAAATGCCTACAATTCTCCAACAAACATATACATATTTTAAGCATTGTGACACGCTTATACTCGTCACATTTGTATCCAGATCATTGTGATATGGGATTAGATGACAAGTTATAAACAACCGAAATCGGGACGTCCCGCCTACATCCATCCAAAGAGCAACACTACCTCTGTCTGCCAATTTGTGAATCCGCAAACTGGGACACGCGCGATGTTAATACCGATGACCTTTCAATGTTTATAGCCACATGTTTTAGTTCAATGTCGTCTCGCCTTTACGTGCCTTTTATTTTACCGAAATAACCAGATTTGAGAAATAATTAACGATCTAAAATTGCCTTAACGGTATTTTATTGGCTGCCACTACCATTCATTGGTATATCATTACTACCGATTTCGGCCACTTTATTAAAATTGGAAGCAGTGATGTAAAAAAATAACAAGTGGAAGGACCTTTGTAGGACTTACGTATGTCGAGACAGCGATTCCTAATAACTGGTTAGTTGCATAAGTAATTTTCTATATACGTATCGCCTGGATGTAGTGTACGATATAGAAACGCTTTATCAATGGACAAAAGATATACGCCGTATTAAATATTCCGATTTCGAAGTCAGACATATCAAGTAACTGATCATTATTAGGGATAGTTCAAACACTACACGTCAGATGTCGCTCAAATGAATATTGGATCACATGACAAACACTAGCTTTCGAATAAAAGAACAATCCAAATGGGTACATCAAGTAAAAAGTTATAAACATAGAAAAAAAAATACGGACGAATAGAGAACCTCCTCCTCTTAAGGCGGTTAACAAAACATCGTAATTCATAACTGACTTGTTTCTGGCAAAAACATTTCAAGAGTGGTTTCACTAACGTGGTATACGTATGTTTTTTTTTTAATAAATATTCAGAAAAAATCAAACAAGTAACCTGATGATAACTGAAAGTTTACCGTGAATAACACTGAAGACATCATCAACGCGTTGTAAGTATCTGACCAACATTGTAACCAAAACACGCATTTAACATTAAACGGCCTAATATATTGACCGTGAAGTTGATTAAGATGAAATCATTGCCTCTTCTATTCTATAGCAAGCTTCACCAATAAATCTTATTATCGATCTTCTTCTAGTAGCAGTAAAATTGATTTGGTTGGACGCATGAATTTCGGGGTCTGTTGTACTGCAAAACTTCACTTTCCCGTTCAAAAGATATCACGCTTTTATTGTTTCATGTTTCTATCACTTCTCAAGAAAAAAATGGTACTCGGAAATCCATAAGTAATTAAAATAAGACGCTTGTTCTATTTTCAATCTATTATTAATTCATTTTGTGTCAAGGCTACAATTTTCAGCAAACACCAGATATTGCAGTCTAACCTGCGCGCAATTCAAATCGATAAAACAATGAATTACGTTCAAATTTATTCGATCGCCTTTGATAATTGTACAAGAAATACAATCTATACAATTGGCACATTCTAATCGATCATGATAACATCAATAGGTACGGCTTCCAGACCGTGTCAGGCGAATTACCTAATTGCTTCGTCCGAATCCGGATAAATGTTAATGTGTCAAGGCCGTAAGAGAATTCAATCGTTCAGCATTTATATGAGTAGTGCGTCACAAAATACGAATGTGTAACACAAAATTACAATATGTTAGTGGCCTTATTGTAAGCGTGAAATGTTAGATTATGAATTTACACGATCTTTTGTCAGAAGTTCGTGAGTCCAACAAGGATAACAATTTTCATGCAATTTCTAAGGAGCCTTCGAATGTTCGTGAACGATTAATAAGAAAATCTCAATACCAAACGTGAATAAGTTAGCGGTGCGTTAAATTACGGAAGTGTATTTATTATATTTAAAACACTAATAATGAACAAACTTTATTCTACACTAGGCTCAACACAAGCATAAATTTTTTCGAAGGATTTATTAAAGAAAATAGCGTGATCACTGTATATTAATCTAAAACTGAATTTTAAATCACTGTTCCCATTTCCTCTATACATAAAAATAAATATTGACTCATCGATTTTGATAAATAAAAACCTAATCGTGACGAAGACCCATCTAATAGTAGACAGCATGTGCGCACAAGATATATTCTGATAGAAATCTATGATTGTACGAACTATAAATACACAGTTTTCATATTCGTTAATGCGTCTGAACATTTCATGTGATCGTATTATAATACGAATTGAAAATTAGGTATAGTGTTGCAAATTATCTTCATGTTCCAATCCAATATTCATGTAGCTGGTGGTATCGCAAAATATGAGGTTTTTGTCAATAGAAATATACAACACCATAAGGCTTACAGATTTTATTTCAAAAAACCTCATAGTTTGCGATAGCACCAGCTAATTTGGATTTAAAATACTTCGTAGGCATTTTCATTCAAACGCAACATCATCAAATATATATAAATATTGATCGTGATATCAATAATGTATTTTGCAACTGAGATTATATACATAAAGTAATAATAGTCGTAGTAACTTAGATGCGACATACCCAACAAAAAAATGTATTTTAGCAAATTATTTGAGACATGAAAATTATCTTTCACCATTTTATATCGCACACGTGTTTGTTGTGATACAAACGGATTAATTGTATGTACAAATGCGTTTATTAATATAAACGGTTCTTATTTAGCTGCCGATAAATCCATTATTACCGCAATGTAATCGATCTTCTTTAAACGTGGGTTAGATTTTAAATACGTTTTAGTAATGGTTTTCTCCAACTACTGTTGATCACTCATCTGGTGATTCAAAACATAACTATTGTATAATTTATACTTATACAAAAATTTCCATTCGATTAAAAGTAACGGTTACGTGTGCCCGTTAAGGCCGTTATCCACAATCATAATGCACCAACGTCTCTACATTTCATAAAGCCTCCTACGCGTTAATTAAGGCCCCTTTCTTTCGTGAGTTATCGCACACCCTTCAATCGACTATGTAACAATGATACCGCTGAAACGTTACGCAACTCTGGAAAGTGGACTTGATCACTCTTTTCGATTGATGTTTATCGAGAATTCGATTGGAAAAGGACAAAAAGTTGTTCGAATATATACAGAAAGTTGTCACCAAAACGGGAGGCGCCGCATTCGCTTTCGATGATCGAGTACGAAAGTGCTGTATTGTAACCATCCGGTTCCACGACCTTGCAGATGCCAAATAACTTACAGTCCTGGCGTGACTGGGCTATTTGGAAAATAAAAGAATACAATCGAGAAGTTTTTGGCGAACTTATCACGAATGCTTTGATCTAGTGAAAGTTGCTGGTCATTACACCAACTTTTTTGTGCCTACACACTGCCAGTTATCAGCGGGTAAGACATGCATGTTTATGAAATAAATCGTGGGTATTGTCGACTTCAACATGATATACGAGGCGGTCTCCTGATAAAGGCTACAGTAATATTTCAGTAGCGTGCGAAATGAGACAATTTCACAATGGATATGGTTGAACGTATTGTGCCATTAGACATAATGTATGTCTCATTAGAAATAAAATAATAATTTACATATTTCATAATACCCTCACTACATAGGGACCGTTTCCAGCGGCATGTGGTATGAAGTCAGTTATTTTCACCTCACCAAATTTAAAAGTACTCATAAGGTTTGTAAGGCGTTAAGACTCAATTAATCGTAATTGAATGGCGAAAATATTTTGTGGTAACTTGCCTTGAGTAATGAGTGATTAAAATTTAATTAGCGTATTTAATACGCTTGTTGACCAAATTCTACCTTGTCATGGGTAGCTTGGAAATGAAGGGATCAAATATTCGATCTACATTATTATAAAAATACAACACACGCTTACTAGAAATTTAACTTAATTGTTCAACTATGAACTAAACAGTCTATAAGCCAGATGTTTGTTGGAAATAAAAGAGAACGAAAAAAATATAATTGGATATTCAGATTGTGTTGACCAAAGACTGAAGACAGTTCACCAAATCAATAAGCTAAACCAGTTATACGCAGTTGCCAAGACAATTGACCAAGATGCTCCGTTACTTTATAAGACTCAATAAAAATAAATGCTTATGAATTAATTTACATAAACGTTTTTAATTTACCATTACCATAAAATATTTGCAGTAACCACTCCGATACTTTGTTTATTTGATGACCATAATTGATAAAACGCTGCGAGGCGCTATCATCAAACACAATTTCTCTTAGATTTCGTCGTTACATAACTTTTGCAATTACAGGCTATTCAAGACATCCATCTCTATGACAAATTTATGTGATGTACGTGTTGGTCGAATGCACATTTAATTTCTTCTTTGAACTATCTTGATTTTATTACATGCTAGTAACAACTCAATCTACACTTACGGCCGATTTCTGGAAGGCTGATCAACGAAAAAATTAAAAAATTCACTGTCAAATCTATTGTCAAACGTCAATTGGATTGCAGAAAGCATGATTATTCAGAAATTATTCGCTAATC
>DWJN01003391.1:0-13695 GCA_018248895.1 Carystus phorcus | reverse complement strand
TTCCTGAGATTAGCCCGTTCAAACAATCAATCAAACAAACAAACAAACTCTTCAGCTTTATATATTAGTATAAGATTATACTAATTCATTAATAACTTTCGCCACTGCTACATTGACACGTAACTTACAATAAAATAAATTATCGTATCGCTTCACCAACACGCAACACCAGAAAACGATTCGTATAAAATGCTCGATATAAGAAATTGATGTGTGTTGTTACACGATAATGACAAAGTGGGCGTAGTAAGTAGTGTGATATCAAGAGATAAAACTGGTGTTCGTATGTCATCTATCGTGAACTTTCACCCCGCTATTATAGCGTTATCCCACTGGCGATTTGAGAGCGACTGTTGAAAAGCTCGCAAACCGCCACTGTGAAAACCTAGCGTTTTTATATATGTTTTTAAGAACTATTTATTTATTAGGCCAGCATTAAGGGTGAAAAGTTTTGAATGTTAAGTATGTTTGCATGTTATTACTTTACCAAGATATATTTCAAATTTCTCTTACGCTTTCTAGAAAAGAATAACATAAATAATGTTAAGTTCTTATCAAAATATATTGCTTATCATCAGAGAAATTTACGTAGATAATAATTGACTTTTACTCAATGTTATTCGGATAAACAGCTCAGAAATTGAAGTGGTACAAAACATAATAAAATGTCCTTAAACTGTATTATATTTGTCCTTTATGCATTTCTTAAAATTCCTCAATGTTTTCTTAAGTAAATACGGATACTTTTTTCTTGGGATATTTATTCACGCGGGATGTTTATCCAAAAATCCGTAATCAAAGAAATGCACTCACTTAGACGTTGGTCACGTGATACAAAAAGATCCGGATTGCGTGAAGTCTCCGATGACGTCATATGGCGCTAAAGTGTCACAGGCCTCGTGGGTATTATTTTTATTAAATACATATGTTTGTAATGCATATTAGATAAAAACATTAGCTTTCTACGAACAATCTCCATGTAAACATTAAATTTACCAAATTTCGTACTCGTTCGCGTAATTGTCCTAAAACAGGAAACCAAAATTTTTGCTTCACATACATATACATATACAGATGTAGATAATTTAACTGAATGCACACTGAATACACTAATTAAAATAATTACCAACTATAAAACATCGTGGTCCCGCCGAGATGTAATGATAATATAAGATTAGGTATATTATTTAATATGTCTCACTCATCGTGGATTATACAAGAAGGTACCTACTGTGATACGGGTGGTTAACGGACGTTGATAACGCAGTTGCGTGGACAGTCAATTTCACGACCAACATATTTGTGTCACAGATTAAAAAGTCATACATCAAACGATATTCAAGAAAAACTATTCTTACTCATAAGAATCGTTTTTCTTGAATTCGCTTATACCTAAATCTCAATATATCCTAAGTATTCGGAGCAGTAGAGATGAAAAACAGTCGAAGAGCCCGAAGAAGGGAGAGGTGATACAATTGAATCGTACACTTCGGGCAGTGTCTGACTGGGATGTTGCGAATCTGATGCGATTACTATTATCAGAGGCGCAGAGTAGCCAGCCTTTCGGTCTTCTACAATATGAATTATGGAGAGCGCACTGGAATTGTTCGATTTAGTTCCTCTATCTTTGTTCTTCTACCGAACAGCCCGATTCCGATTTATTGTTGTAAGCTTGAAGGATCAGTTACTGTTGTTTTATTTAAATAGTTCAAAAAAAAATTTCCATATAAACATTTTTTCGAACTAAGACATAGATTTCTCAAACCAAAACGAGCCCCTACTTAAGTTACCTCAAGATTTCTTTGCTGCTGTGCATAGGCAGCGTCATTAGTTATATCGACTTTTCATTCACAGGTTAGAAACAGAAAAATAATAATGCAGTAATAATTATTCCCAGATAAAGTAAACACAATTAAATTTTTCCAAAATATTCACGACGAATTTGTTTGTCTGATTATCATATTTTATATGAATATTTTGCTGATCCAGTATTAAATACGTACATATGTTTCGAATTGATATTTTTTTGTAAAGTCTATTAAAAATAAAACAATGTCAGTGAGGGTACAAAGATGAGGTTATCCAGGCATAAATAGACCAGTGTATTTAACACCTAATTTTATTGTGTAGAACACCTGTATTTGTTCCAAATTACAATACCTAGTTTGCCATACAAGTCATACTAGTGGTAGGTACATTGTAGAATGAATGCAAATAAGTACCGTGTATGTCATAATCTACGTTATCTGAATCCAAATTATAGGCTTGTTGTTTATTCTGTCACTGTCCTTTATCGTACCTTATAAAATAAACTGCATTAAAAACCTAAAACTTTAAAATGTCAATGGGAAGTCGATATTTGGCGCTACATTCTCAAAATATTAACGTTACAATGCGAGTCTATTTCTACTTAACCGGTTATCTAATTACATGCTTTGCGTTGTATACTATGCGTATAATATATTCGTTTGTTTGGTTATTAATTTGTCCTTTATGGATTCTCGAAACAGTAGGAGATACTGCTACTGTTACTGGTAGGAGCACTGATGTCTCTAGCAACCCTGTTCAGAAATCCTTTGGTTGTAAGCGCCAAAATTATACCCATCGGACACGTGGTTGATGAGTTACAGTCGAAAATGTTGAATTTTTGCTGATCGACCGAACTAGATCTACCCGTATTAAACAGCACGCGAATAAACAGAATTAAGACGATTGTGTTCTTATATTAAAAATACATATAACCCTATATTTTCGCCATAACATTCGTCTTCCCATTTTTTCATCGCAATTTTATTATTTTTGCTGAACAATATCCAAATAATTTAACCGTCGTTCGCATTTTAAACATAACAAAATTGTTTATGTTATGTTGTTGAATGATAGGTGGCGTCACGTTTATTTTTGTTGTGTTAGCATTATAAAATATATTGCAGAACAAAGCCTGCTGACTCAACTAATATTAGGTATAAAACTATCCCGTAATTTTCTATTGTTTATACCCTTTAATGAAGTAACTTTTGAAAACGTTTTTACGCAATTAACAAACTACATTTATTGTTTTTCAATTCGTACATTCTTTCTTTCGACATTTTCAATACAATAAGAACTCTGTTTAATTTGAATTTTATATTTATCAGTATTGTCCATTGTTAGCTACAGTGTGGTCGAGAAAAAAACGTAAGAGTGGAGAAGTGCAGATACTGGATGGAGTATGTGGAGCTCTCCGTCCTGGACGTCTCACATTCATCATGGGTCCTTCAGGAGCCGGAAAAACGACACTTATGAAAATATTAGCAGGGCGCAAGTAAGTAATTTTGTACCTAATTAACTATTAAGTTATTATTACACGATGTAACGGAAAAATTTACTTACTTTTCACTTTATTAAACATGCTATTTTTTTAAGGATTCATACAGAAACAGAACATATTCTGCAGATATCGATAAATCCTAAAAGGGAAAAATTTCGCGTTGCTTTCTGAATTATATATTTAATGGCACATCAGGGTTTTCTCGTGAAATCCTCATGATTTGATGTCATATTCATAAAATACAAACCACTCTAAATGTTGATACCTAATACATTTTTGATAACGCCACCGGATATTAAACATTTGATATATAAATTTGTTTTGCACTTCGGAGTACTTACTACATAGCAATATTGTTGTGGTTTAATATTGGCCTTTTACATACAAAATAACATATACACAAAGCATACATATAGACGAAGCAAGCCGTCATAATTTGAATTTAGCCTAGCTATCGTAGCGATACAAACAGCTCGTACCAACGTAAGTAACATACCAAAACGTTTTTCTAACCAACAAGTTTTTACTAATTCATCTATTTCAAATACGTCATTGTTCAATAACGTGCCGTTGACCTTTAACTTATTGGATGATAAAATATCCTCGTTGCACGTTTACTTGATGCGTATAAATGAAAAAATTTTTCATTTGTTCATTGACAAAGAATGATGATGCGATCATTTACATAGTTGAAACTTAAAAAAATGTTAAAAGTTAACATTTGAGACAATTCGTAATTTCCACATTAATTTTTAGCTTTAAAAAAATATATAACCGGTTCTAACCCATTTGATGTTCAAAAGTAATAGACACGGTTCGCTGCTTCTACCGCTGTGTTATAAAATACTTAATTATTACTTCTTGTAATAAAACACGTGATGTACTCATAAATATTCGTTTTAATCAACTTTAATACCAAAGTAATACATAAATGACTAAAGTAATACTTTTTAAAATAAATTTTACCATCGAATTCATCCTCAAAAACTTTTGTTGTCAATATTATATTCCTTTAATTTTTCTTTTTCGTCCATAGGCATGAGCCTATAATTGATGCGGCACTGTAATTTACTTGTGGTGACTGTAATATCAAGCGTATATTTATCTCTTGTTGAAATTATAGTTTAAAAAACCGAAACAAATACAAACAGTTAATTTTCTCTTCAGTATTTTTTTTCTAATGTTAAGAATTATTTCTATTTCTTAGTTAGACGAACTTAATTCTAAAATCGTCATATGCCAATCATTTTGCGAAAATTAGGAGGACCTAAGTTTTTAATACGGCGTTGAAATCGGTTTTTCTTGTGCTCATTGACATTTATTTATTCCCTTATAGATAATGAATATAAAAATTGAATGATATTAAAAAAGATGTTGATATTAATGTTATTACGACGAATATCTAGATTTAATAACTTCTGCCACTCTGTAGACTGATATTAATATTATTTTAATTATCTTTGAAAACATGCAGTCTGTCTACAATTTTTAATATAAGGTATATATTAATATTCTCATATTCGAAGCCAACGCTCTAATAGGAAATACCATTATTATATCTGTGCTCAAAGTTCACACAGTCAGCAGATGCCAAGGTTGTCGCAGATGTCATTGGCTAATACAGATCGGGACTTACGACAGTATATTTATAATATATTATTTTATTATAGTAGTCTACGATCCCGGGTAAGGTGGTTATTTTCATAAAAAGTTATCTATCAACAAAACCTAAGACCGATGGCCTGATATGCCCAAAGTTCTGGAACGCTTAAGAAATTTTGCCGCTAGATGTCCTACCGAACGCACCCGAAATCGCTAGCTCTATCAGTCAATCAGTTAATCACGCGTTTAACGCAAGTTTGCCTGACTCTGACGATATTACACTTCTATTTTGCGGTCATTGCAATGCAAAAGACATAATAAAAACAATTGTTTCAGGAAAAATGGAGTTACAGGGTGCATACAAGGTGCTGGTCGAAATGCGGTGCTGGTAGCTCAACACGCCACACTTATAGATACTCTCACCGTAAAAGAAACGCTACAGTTCGCTGCATATCTAAAATTACCTAATGTCTCGCACAGAGATCGCTCCCATACGGTAAAACGTCCCAGTATAATAAGATAGAGGTTAAGAAACAGGCTAAGAAATTACCATACTTACTTTAAACGGTTAATCACAGCACAAAAAGTATCCAAAATTAATTTCGATTTTAAAAGCAGCGATGATCTGGTGGTTCTCTGATGACAAGAATATTGAGTCAAATCATGCACGCATCTCTTATTCTTCCAAGTTGTTTTCATATTAATTATATCTTGCTTCGCTTTGAAAGAGACGTTGTTAAGAAAATTATTGCATGCTTTCTGATGAAAATAGGTTAAAAACAAATTGAAATTTCACCTGAGGGTATGGTCACCGCTGCATAGCAGTGCGCCCCAAGAATACAGATGAGGACTCTCTTAGTTTTCCGTAATGTTAAACGTCGTGTTGTCTGAAATATGGCCTCACCTACTCAATACAGCATAATGAACTATTGCCATAATCCTCATCGTTCAGAGAGGTAATCAGGTCTCAACAATGAGACAATTGTTAAGTAAATACATTATTATGTTATGACTATGTTTTACGATACAGGCAAACAAATTAACGGGCTACCCGAAGGTCAGTGGTTAACGTTGACCATGGAATTACAACTAAAGTGATGCGAAACCAAAAACACGCTTTTGTGACAATTTATATTGATCTTTTATTTTTTTTTTCTTTTTATTATTTTTTTTTTATGTTTAAGGTCGATGCTGTATCAAGACAGTTGGGTATAAGCGATGCGTATCATACAAAAGCCGGGCGGCTCTCAGGAGGAGAACGGAAAAGACTGACTATAGCTACGGAACTGCTAACAGATCCCACCGTCTTACTTCTAGACGAACCAACAAGGTAAGAAAAAGGAATTTTGTATCACAGCATTAAGAAGAGAATAGACTACGAGCAGACGTCATAATTTATTGTGGACTGTTGACTGAAAACTAGCATTATATTTCTTAACAGATCCTTAGTGTCAATCCTGCTCGTAATATAATTTATTAATTGAACCTTGAACTAAGTTCCTAATCGTATTGACTCAAATGACAATGTGATAACAAAATTTTTAGTTACTGCCTATTTAATTACCTACAACTTTTTTCGGATTTTGTTTCAGGTACAATACATAAAGGTAAAATTCAATGGCTTAATTCTGATCTCTGAATCGTATTGATACTAAGTCATCTGTTTCGTTCACAGCGGATTAGACTCAGTATCTTCGATGTCAGTTGCAAAGGCTCTCCAAGCAGTAGCAAGAGGTGGAAGAACAGTAGCTTGTGTGATCCACCAACCTTCCTCCCAACTCTTCACGTCAGCTGATGACATCATTCTCCTAGCTAACGGAAGGACGCTTTACTGCGGAGCAATAGTTGACATATCTCATGTTCTGAAGTTAGTGGGACTAGTGTGTCCTTTATACTACAACATGGCTGATTACCGTAAGTAATATAAATTTAATACATAACATACGAAAAGGTTAGACACACGAATACCTACTCTAATAATTTTCGAATACTGTGTTATACCATTTCAGAGTAAAATAAAAACAGAAATTATTTGAATACTTGAACAATGAATTAAAATTTACTTTTTATAGTTTTAGAAATAGCTACAGGAGATCATAATGGAAATTTAGAGCGCTTGGAACATGAAGCTAAAACATATGCATTAGAGATGAAGAAAATTGCTCAGAAAGAAATTCTTCACAAAAATGAAAAAGGTCATTACTATTCACTTTTAATATATTATTAGTTAGTACACAGCGTGATGGAGTATGCTCTAGGTCTCCTCAGTTATGAGGAAAGAGTGAGAGACAAGTGCCTTGTAGTGGGCAATTAAGGAGTTGAGGCCATTAGTTTGTACATTCTGGTACAACTAAATGGGGTATCTTGGCTTACGACAATATCTAGACAAGTATGTGCAATCGATGGACTCATTAAAAAAGTCTAAATGGAAACCTAAGTTAACTTCTTAGAGTTTTTGAGTACCTTGTTTTTCTCACTTTTCATTTATAACAAGCTACCTTGTTAATTTATACCTACCTGGGTTTTTATAAACATTTTTTGCTACTTAGAGAAAAATAAAGTTATAACAAGTACAAGCATATTTTTTACAATGCCACGTTTTTTACCTATCTTAATTATCTTTTCGCATTATATTATATTTATATAATTTTACCTGTCCATGTTATATTTTCAGATAGTTCTACGGAAGCAGAAGCATTACTTAATTCAAATAACTCAATCGAAAACACGTTCAGCGCCAACTGGTGGCAGCAAATGGCAGCATTACTGAAGCGTGGTTACCTTGGAGCGCTCAGAGATGTTCATTTATCTCAGGTACAGTTACAACATGATCAAATTTCCTACTAGCAATGACCAAAATTATAAACATATTCGCAATCGTAGATTTTTAATGTCTAGACTTCGAATAAGGATAATAGCACGAATTGGTATGTTGTACACCCAACTTGTCACTTTGTGTACCTACAGAGTGATATGAAATCTGCGTCTTTCCCAAAGATTTATTATTACACTTCAATTCTCATCTTGATTATATTCTTAAATTTCAATGCAAGGAATTTGGGTTTTCCGGTTAAGTAAGAAGGCGAAGAGCGCTAAGTGGAAAAGGTAGGTAGGAGATTTATCTCTACATCTAATTTTAATTAGATCTGATAATTTTAACTCATTATTTATTTTCAATGACGGATTATTTGTGTGTGTGTAGCGTGTTTTTGTTGGTCCCACTTGATATTTCAAAGATAAAATAATATGTACCTGAACAAGGTGTATTGTAATACACCTCTGATATATACAATCTTAATTACATGCCTACTTAGCTACCTTAAATATAAAGTTTATTACGTTTTTCGATTATATCCTCATGGGAGAAGTATTCAGTGCTTTAAAATTATTTAATTTAGGATCAGTGGCGGGGCTAAGGGGGGGCAGAGGGGGCGGACCGCCCCGGGCCTCCGGTCCTAGGGACCTCAAATGGATGATAGTTCCCTTGGTCAAATAGTAAATAAGCCTTAGAAAATACAGTACCTCAAAAGGAAGTCAGGGGTTGGGGGCCCCGTAGTAGGGTCATTTGTATGTACAAATGTGAAATAAAAAAATCTTTTTACACTAAGGGTCTCAACTTGCCGCCCCGGGCCTCTGACAGGGTTAGTCTGCCACTGATCCTAAGCGATCGACATAGTTAACAACTGCGGCAGTATACATGCCTGTATCTGCATATGTGACCGCTAATGGCAAACATTTCTTGAACGCTTCCGTGCTTCAGAGGACACAGTAGTCGTTAAATCACGTCTAGGCCTTTGGGTGGCATAAAAAACTTCCGATATTTGGCTTGGCCACTAACCCTCTGCATCCTCAATCAATGATAAGAGACCGTGCCATATTGAGCTATTCATGGGAATTTCAGTTCGACAATGCATCGTTACTAAAGGCCCGATTCCATATGCAAGTGACTTGCATACAAGTTGCAAGTTGCATGCAAGTTGTATAGTGGAAACAACAACTTGTTAACAAGTTGCAACTTGTATGCGATTAGGTTTAAAGGCTTAAATCACTTGCACATAAGGGTGACGTCATACATGCGTGCAAGCATTTGCAAAATGGACTGGCGGCCTAAGGACAGTAAAGTTGCTGATGTGGAAATGGAATCCTTAGGGACAGAAAAGTTGCTTCCCTGATGTTAATCCTTGAGGTTCAATCAAGTTGCTCCGTGACATAGACTTAAATATTGACCATCGATGTAATCACTACATAGTATAAAACAAAGTCGCTTTCTCTGTATACCTATATCCCTATGTATGTTTAAATCTTTAAAACTACGCAACGGATTTTGATGCGGTTTTTTTAATAGATAGAGGAAGAAGAGGAAGGTTTATATGTATAATACGTTCACAGTTTTTCTGTAGTGTATTTAGTATCAGCATTGTACCCGTGCGAAGCCGGGACGGGTCGCTAGTGCTATAAGCGACATTCTCACTTTACAGTTTATAGATGTAGGTAATAATATAATCGGATATAGTAAACTAGACCCGGCGGATGTGCCGTACAAGTGGAGATAGTTTTCCGAGAACGCACCAACCGGACTTGGAAGTACCGTCAGCAAATAAATGATTTACTAGGTGAGCCAGCAAACGTTGTTTTGCCATAAAAATTATGATTTTTTTACACCTTGTGTCCGAAAAGGCAAATATCTTATGTAGCCCTATTTTTTCCAAAATAAAATACAGCCTATGTTTCTCATGGATAAAGTAGCTTTCGAATGATGAAAGAATTTTTTAAATCAGTCCAGAAGTTTTTGAGCCTATTCACTACAAACAAACAAACAAATAAAGTTTTCCTCTTTATATTAGTGTAGATAAAATAACCAGCAGACTCAGTCACGCGTTGCTGTGACTAAGGTTTACATACTCAATTTAGCAGACTAATACCTTACACCGCCATCTGTTAGAATCTTATGGAACCAATCCTTTGTATCTAAGATATTAAACAAATAATTTGCAATAAAATAATGTTGGGACTATAAATTGAGATGTAAGCTATCCTATCTATCATGTTGGATCAAACTGCACACAGTGTGCAATGATTAGAATCTATTAAGTAGTTCGGGGACAAACACCGTGACACGTAATTTATATATATTAAGATAAGATATGACAATCACCAGTTTTCAAATAAAAAATCAGCCAAATACAAAGTAAAAAATTATGACATATAAAAAACAAACTAATTGACCACCGCCTTAGAAGTTGGTGAATATTGTGTGAAGAATATTGTGTCTAAACATATTCTTTCTTCACACATTCTCTCTTATTTGAATCATCACCTGAAAATGAACTTATTGGATCCCATATGTATATTTCAATTTAGCAGTATCTAATATTAATAAAATTAACTTGACTTAGGTATATCGATATGTCACTAAAAATATCAATTGTGAGTACCCTTTAAAGTCTTTACTCCTCGATTTGGAATATATGATACGTGAATAACCGCTTGAGTCTTTTTTCGTCCTTGACTTGGAATATATATCGGGATGTCACTAAAAATACCAATCGTGAGTACCCGATAAAGTCTTTCGTCCGCGAATTCAAATATATTAGATCATAGTAAAGCATTTTGTTGACCGTACAGCATTTGGCTGATCGGCCTTGTTGCAGTAGAAACCTCAATCGTTTAACAGTTGCAGTGACGGGTGCAATTGGGGAATATGTGAAATGTCTGGGAACAATCAGTATAACACAAAATAGTCCAAGAGTAAACAATAACACTCCATTTTGTTTGTTAACTAATTTTCTTCATTTTTTTAAACTTAAGGGAGTTATTAATTTCATTGATATTAATAAAAGCGCAATAGATATTTATTTGTTTCATTCCAATGGAATGGAAGTTTATATTTTCTTAAAGAAATTCTCTCAGATATTCAATTCACAACTTCCATAATATTTCCATAATTTTTATGACCCACTTTCGTTCGAAGTTTGGCAACAGAAAAAAGTTTCGTATACGTAATTAATAATTATAGCCGGGTAAAAACCAAATGCAATTTTTAAGAAATTATTAACTGTCTTCCGCCTTTAACATAAACATTAGTAGTGACATCTGGTGGCCGTATCCATTAATTTATTTTTACATTCAACAACACTTTAATGTTCAGGGCAACTAATATTGATAAGTGGTGCAAGAAGCAGGGTGCAAGAAGTCGAATGATTTGCTTTGGATTCTAAATCAACCAATTCATATTTGATCAATTCATAATTAGGCAGAAAAAAACCTTTGCTTTGTTGGCTACTTGATATTAGACTGTAGGTACTTAAGACTAGCATTTTCAACTTGGAAGATTACGCCATCTGTTGTATTATAAAGAACTTTCTGGTTAATAAAGTTGTCGATAAAACTAAACATTTGGTATAAAACACTACTTATAGCGACATCTATACAACAACATCGAAACATACACTTCGTTACCTTTATCGTCATATAAGTGATGTTCATATTTCTTTTTCCTATAGATTTTATAAAATACAACTATATTTTGTTATTATTTAAATTTATATATCACTGACATCTAGTGAGTTATTAAAGAACTATTTAGTACCTATTCATACTAACTTATAGGTTTTAAGCGACATCTATTAGAATTTATGTTCAAATTTTACAAGTTGTATCACGTTTGTAGTAGCGACATCTGTGATGAAATTTGCAAACTACTTTCCGTTCACCTTAGTTACTAGATGAGATGTTTTACCTGAATGACAAAAGATGGCAACATATTAAAAAATTTAGTACATGTTTATAGACTCGACCAAGTAAACTTGCCCACATTTAATATTTCAATGCACTAATAGTTTCTACAGCAACGAAAAAAGCAATTATACTAAACTAGCTGTGTCCGCTACTTCGTTCGCGTGGAATATAACCAATTAATTATTGTTAAATTCGTAAAATTTACGATGACTTAAAATTCTAAGATAAAAGTAGATTAAGTTATGCCTTATTACTTCAGCTATCTGTCAGTGAACGTTCCGTTAAAATCGGTCCAGTCGTTCCAGAGATAAGCGGGAACGAACAGACAGACAAAACTTAAAAAAAATAATTTTAGAATTATTTTCTAACAAGCATTTAGTAAACAAGCATTAAGTAAGCATTTAGTAAACAGCGGCTATTTTCATAAGGCCAGTTTCTCTAAGCAGATTTTGTCATGAAATTATTTTATCCCTTTTGAAGGCGGTATTCCTTTTTTGTTAATTTTCTTTTTATTGCATTGCATCGAGAATGGTTCCATTCTCATTCATTCATTCTTCCATGTTATTTCTATCGATGACTTGATCAATCTATGAAACACTGATAAATATTTAAATAAAAACCTTACGTGTCTAATAAGATTGTAAGTAATTAGATAATTAAATTTCTTTTGCGTTGTTAAGAAATCATTTGTGCATATCTTTGTATGAAAATCTAAATAACTGAAACATAAAACACGAAATTAAATGCTGTAAATAAGATTTTGCATCACAACTCCGTAGTAGATACGTTTGCTAGTAAGTAAACTAACCAACTAATTAACTAACTAACTAACTAGTAAGCAAGGGGTGCCTGGTTCGATTCCCGGAGCAGGTACAGATTAGTGCGGATAAAATAGTGTAAAATTTTATTTATGGTAAAAAATATTTAAAATACTTTAATATTTAATTACTACCTATCTGGTTCATTATGAGTACTTCTTAATCTAGTAAGGTAATTCTGTTTCTCATATTTTGATAATTGCCATTGAAAAGATAGATATCAATTTGATATATTCTAATTACATCGCTTTTATTGTGATAGTTTTTGATTTAAACAGTTTTTTCTATAACCAACAGATGTGTCTTCTAGCGGAAAGTGATCACTATCGCTCGCTATTATAGTACCAACAGTTGCTAAGCGATGCCGGTCAAAAAAGAGAGAAATAGGAAGGAGGAGCCAGCTCTCAACCTTCCAACTGCAATCCAAATAGTTTGGTAGCTGACTCAAACTAAAGGGTAGTATATCAAACTCAAACTCAAATATTTTACTTCATGTAGGTATTTATAAGTACAATTATGAACGTCAAATATTTAGCATTTACCGACGTTTCGAAAAGGTGATTTATATTTGAAAGATTTTGAAAGGACGACTTGAAAAGTTATTTTAGTGTATGTTAAGGTGTAAATTTTTTAGGGCATTTAAATAAAAGCTTGTTTTCAAAAGTTTTTTACTTTCAATTTTTTCTAAATTTTATTACATGATTTTTGAAAAAAAAAAGGTATCTTATTTTCGTAACTATTCACGAAAGTCTAATTCAATCATCAATTACAAGATATGCATGCTCAAGGGTACGTACAAATGTGAAATAAAAAAATCTTTTTACACTAAGGGCCTGAACATCCCTCCCCGGGCCTCTGACAGGGTTAGTTCGCCACTGCCCGTGCTCAGTATTAGGGCATTAATGGGTTAAAATCATACCTACATACATTTTGGAGATTGCACAGGAATTTACATATGTGAATTAATTCCCCCATCCCCGTTCTATCATCGGACGTCTCGCACGGCGGGTATCCATCCCTTCATCTTATCATAAACTAATATATAAAGCTGAAGAGTTTGTTTGTTTGTTAGTTTGTTTGATTGTATGAACGGGCTAATCTCAGGAACTACTGGACCGATTTGAAAAATTCTTTTAGTATGAGATAGTCGATTTATAGAGGAAGGCTATAGGCTATAGAACATCACGCTAAGATGAATAGGAGAGGAGCAGCAATAAAAAATATTGC
>DWJN01003390.1:0-13697 GCA_018248895.1 Carystus phorcus | reverse complement strand
TTACTCAAAAATTATGTATTACAATATTGTTCCCCCCTAAAAGATCTAAATAAAAGTCCGCGATAGCATATGTCTAGTTTTTAAGGTTAACCCACTTTAACAATTTTTATGGTTATAGTTATTAAATAATAATCTATATGGCAAAACGACGTGTGCTGGTTCATCTAGTAATATTATAATCGTGGTGTTGGTGGACGTGTCACCTGTGAGCCATGGTGCCCCGCTCCACGTCCTCGCCGGTCAGTCGGATATGGATCTTGTCCCGCAGCAGCGAGCCGTACGCCAGCGCCTCGCCCATCGCCCAGTCCGCGACGCCTTCCTTCACCTGCACATATCCACCATGCAGCATAACTTACTACAACCATCACAGATTCCGTCAACGACAGCATTAGCACTCGTAGTACTATACTAGGAGTCCGCACGTGGATGGTATGGACAACATACAAATACAAGAACACACACAAACACCCAGACTGAGAACTCGTCTGACACTTAAAGTCGTCATTCAAACTTTTGCATTTCTGGGAATCGAGCTAAAAACCCTTCGAACGTTCGAATGTTCCGACCATTGCGCCACGCTGGTCCTCAATAACGTAAAAATAAAATAAATAAAGAAGAACATGTCAGAAGTACCCTTCAAATAAGTTAAATAGTGTATTAAATTAAATTGCGACAGCGACAGTCATTTTACCATTTTTTCTCTATTGCCCAATATCCTGTTAATGCCCTTATGCACTTCGAAGGCCCACGGCTCTGGCGGTTTGCAGAAGTGCTTGGATATTGTCGAAATTGTTGTTTCACTGATGCCAGTATCTTCTATCTGGAACAGAATTCCAAAAACCATAAGCTAATGGTTCACGACTAAACATTCCAAAGATTACTACTGGTCTGATTTAATAATAAAAAATGTCATATGTTGAGACCAATAACAAGCTGTAATTAATTTATTTCATGGTTTACAGTGGCAATGTAGTTTATATAAAGGGTCCTACAACTATATAACATTTTTAGTACCTTTTTCGGGTCTCTCGCTTCAAAGAAGCCAGTCCAGGGAGTGTCAATCCAGTCCATAATGCTGAGCTTAGTGATCTTCTTGGCGAGCTCGAAGTGTTTGTTCAACGTGTCCATGTACTCCTTCTCCCATCCCTTAATATCCACGTCCGTGATCACACCTTCTGCCTTCAGCTTCGCGCCGTAAATTTGATCGACTGCACATAAGGTGATAGTGAATGCGTTACAAGCTGTGTTTAAGAAGCGGAAGAAGAAAGATTAAGTCTGACATTACGAAAGTACACTCGTTGATTAAGAATACTTTATAAAAAAAATCGTATCATTCACCTATTACGAAAGATTAACTTAAGTGCTGATGTGTGTTTTGTAGCGTTTTCATGTACACGGACAGAGGGAGTAACTGTCAACTATCAGTCGAGTAGAGGACTCGGTCGGTACGGGTTAGAGGTGCGCCCGCGCTCGTGTTGGTGTATTGGTGAGCCGGTGATAGCGAAGTGTAGCCCTAGGTGTTCCTCATATGGAAACTTACGCTTGCATTGCTTTTTGCAAAACAAATTGCTGTGCTGGTATACTCCGCGCAACGTGAACTCAACTCAACTCAACGTGAACAACGATTGTAAGTAACTTGTACTTATTTTGTTTGCCTTACAATATTATTTTTACACTCAATGTCTAAATACTAATGTAACGGATGTGTAACATGACAAAATAAAATGATAACAACCAGTCTTCATGCTCTTGATCTTCTTGTACATGAAGGGCTGCGTGAACATGGGCTCGTCCTCCTCGCTGTGGCCGAAGCGGCGGTAGCACACGAGGTCGAGCACCACGTCCTTCTTGAACTTGCAGCGGTACTCGATGGCGATGCGCGCCACGTGCGCCACGGCCTCCGCGTCGTCCGCGTTCACGTGCAGCACCGGCGCGTCCACGCACTTCGCTACGTCTATCGAACGACACGTCTCGTCTAATGCCAAGGTTTAACGATTCAACCATTTTTTTGCAGTTTAGCCGACGAACGAGCGGACGAGCTACATGATGGTGAGTGGTCATAGTCGCCTATAGATATTAGCAACACCAAAGGCATCACTGAGGCGTTTCCAGCCAAGAAAAGAATAAAGAAGAAGAAAGAAAGTACTGGCACGCAAGCCTCCAGCCCGAACCAGATGAATATTGCTTGGCTGCTAACTCAAGCAAGAGGCGGACAGGCTTCACAGAAGGAAAATAATAGCAGACGTAAATTGATTCAAGTCGATTGACAGGAGCAGATTTAGGTATATTTACACCACGCTGCCTGTAAATATTGGGTTTTTGCTAAACGACAATCAAAGAATTGGACTCGATACTGCTACAGATGATCAGTTTCTACGAATACCACATAAACTTGGTGCATCATCCCTACACATACTCACCACAAAAAAATAGAAATGACCAATGTTACTGATGACAATGTTGTGAATAAAATAATTCACAAGACAGTCAGACAAACAGTGTAATACCTGAACAGTATGGCGAGCTCCTAGCGAATCTAGGATCAGTGGTGTAACCGATCTGGTTGTTGCATACTATGTGGATGGAGCCGTGCGTGGTGAAGGCGGGCAGTTTGCCCAGATGCATGGTCTCGTACACCACGCCCTGCCCCGCAAACGCTGCGTCGCCGTGCATTATGATAGCCATCACCTGATAGTGCGAATTTCAATCCACAAGATGAGATTCTGATCGATACAAATGAGAGAGTTGCTTGCCCAATTTAAAAAGCTTGAGCGGTTTCATTGTGGGATATGATGTATCAGTCTTTTCGGTTTTCCTTTAAAAAATCCCATACATATAACGAGTTGTAATTATGATATCTGAAATGATCCAGAGAAAATTGTTTTATGCTTCCAAAGGGTGCCAACAAAGTTGCACTAAGTATCCCTGTGGACGCTAATATGTTGAAATAATTGCAGTGCGATAATCATTGTAACTAGTAAAAGAATCTTTAACGTGGATTATAGCTGGGCATGGGACCCTGGCTTTCCAGTCAAGCGTCACTGGTTCGGTTCTCATCCGAGGAAAGGAAATTGTTTCATGTGAACAGAAATAAAGACTTTTTGATTTGATTTGATTTGAAAGACAGATATTTGTTGCGGAGTTCTGTAATACGTGTACTTTTAACGCCCTAAACTAATCGTGTAAGCCAAATAAAATGTCCCGCACCCTACAACATGCAATACATACACACTCAACTACACTGGCACACACCTTACCTTATCCCCATTGCTATCCCCTTTCCAGTACTGTTCGGCCCTGGCCTTCCCCACGACGACGGGCGACACTACCTCCAAGTGGGACGGGTTGCAGCTCATCGACACCTTTATGTACTTGTTTGTTTTGCGGATGAATCGGTGGATGTAAGTGCCTAGATGGTATTTTATGTCACCGGATCCCTGCGAATTATTCATTTACTGGTACAGGGAGTATGAATTAAAGACCACCAATTGGGGGGAGGTTGTCCGATTGTAAGCGAGATAAAAATTTGAATAGTGAGTTTAATTTTCTGTTCTAAGTTTGAGTGTGTCCTTGTCTTTCAGTGTTGTCCATGACATCCATGACGCAGGAAATTCTAGTGTGGGAATATGAATGTTTAAATTATTGTTAATATTTATGTTACTATATTTAACTTTTAATGTAAATAGCCGACAAACTAGTAGGCACGCTATCTGACAACGAGTGAACAACATCGCCGTTGGACATCACACCAAATGCATCACCGATTGCCGGATAAGACAAAACCGATATCATAATTCCTTTCCAAGAGCAACTTTTGAAATTACATGGCGGTTACTATTATGTTGCGTTTGCTACTCTTTATTTTGCTTTATATAAGACATATAGAGACACATGATTTTATATTTTATATACATATATGTATACTAAAGTGTATCAACCCGATGATTACCGGTTCCTTGGGCTCCATCGGTTTGAACTGCGCGAAGATATCCGTCAACTGTTTCCGGCACACGTTTACCAACATGTTCAGACGTCCTGCCAATCATGATAAGTTAAACATCGTTGAAAACGTTAAACTGGAAATCTCAGTGTAAATTTTTACTACAACCTGTAGTCGAAATTTAACCGTAATTAATTTTGTCAAAGGGCAACTTCCAATGACACAAATGTTTTGTTTCCTTTAATGTTGTAACACCTATAGTAATAGCTTTCTTAATACCTTACATCTAAACTTTGACGGAAACGGATCAAAAGATTTTCTTTTTGCATAATATAAGTTAATGCTTGACCACAATTTGGTGATAGGTGTTGATATGGTCTTAGGTGGTAATGCATCAACTCAGTAAAAGCCTATCAACTCTTGACTGGGAGGGATTCAAATGACCACCTGATTTAGAAGTAACAGTACTACCTCGGTGCTGCATCGCCATCACGATGGACTCGATGCCGAGCTCGGTGCTCTTGTCCACAATTTCCTCCAACATCACGATCATGGACTCGCCTCCTTCAAGCCCGAATCGTTTCTCTGCGGGCCATTTTGTTGCGAAATACTTTTCTAAGCTGCGAAAATTAGAAGGTAGAGAAATAAGGACGACATATGTATAAACAAAAGAAGACGTTATAAGTACGATTTGTTATCAAATTATTAAGTGATCGAAACCGGTTATCACACAAGTTTGTAGTAAATAAATGACCAAGTAAAATATTCAAAGTCGATCACATATCAAGCAGGCTTTTACAACAACCTGTAAACAGCAAAAAGAAAATTGCAATTAACGTTTCATTTAACGAAACGTATATGCATTTTATTTGCTTCATCCCAATATCAATTCATAGCAGAGGAACCTAAAGTCCTAAATCACACTCCCAGCGTAGTCGCTAATCCGGTGTGGACATACCTTATCCTAAGAGCGTACATTATGAAAGGACAGTAAGTAAATGGTATCTCCACTCACAATACAGCTTTCGTCAAACGCCTCATGATAAGCCGTTTCTCTTCCACGGTCTTGTCGAAAGCGCCTGGTAACTCCATGCGCTCCCTGATGAACTGCAGGCAGTCCAAGTCGTACAAGTGCATGTACTCCACGCCGATGGAGCCACAGTACACCGTCTCCAGTCGGTGGATTATTTCCCTAACAAATTATTTCTTTAGAAATATATTATAACTAGATGATCCAGCAAACGTTGTTTTGCCATATAAATTATTATTTAACAACCATAAAAATGGTTATAGTGTGTTAACCTTAAAAGCTAGACATAATATGCTATCGCGGACTTTTATTTAGATCTTTTAGAGGGGAACAATTTTGTTAAACATGATTTTTGAGTAACTTTCACCGTTTACTCAGCGCATGCATGGAAAGCTCAAAATTTTGCGGTTTTCGAAATATTTTTTATTGCTGCTCCTCTCCTATTCATCTTAGCGTCATGATCTATAGCCTATAGCCTTCCTCTATAAATGAACTATTTTACACTAAAAGAATTTTTCATATCGGTCCAGTAATTTCTGAGATTAGCCCGTTCAAACAATCAATCAAACAAACAAACAAACTCTGTAGCTTTATATATTAGTATAAGATAAGATATAAGATATAAGATTTGAAAACAAGTATTAAGTAATAATAAGCACCTTAGTTCTATACGGAACTTCCCATGACAGGCCATGATAGGGCCATTGAAACAATAAAAAGGATACAGGAAAACTTAACGGCGGTCTGTAGTAATTCCCCGTAGGATAGTATAACAATGAAATAAATTCCGCCAGGCTAAATAAAATTATATTTGCAATAGACAAAACATATAATGTATTAAAAGATGTACTGAGTTGCTTTTACCATTTCTTCACCTTGTTGGAAAAGCTTTTGGATACGGAGGCAAAATCAAGGAAAAAATGACGTTAACGTAAATGAATAAATAATTTAAAATTTTGAAAATATACAGAATTTTGTGTCTCGCCGATAGCATGAACTACCCAAATAACACATCATTAACACCCGTGATTTAAATTAAGAAACCAATAAGGTTTTTTTAATACATTTTATTATTATACTTTTAGTCAAAATATTTTTTTTAATCCAATTTGTATAACGGAAAAGCGGGACCACCTAACAGTCTTCTATATTGCTTAACAGGTGGGTCCAGCAACGTTGTGTTAATTGTTCTCTTAGATAAATTAATATATATTTTTTTATTATTATAATATAATAATTTACTTATTTTAGAACTACCAAATTCGGCCGATGTTATCCTAAAACATAGAAAAACATTAACTATCAAATCGAATTGTAAATCTAAACCATTCTCTAACCTACTTAATAACAAAAAAATACAACAGTCGATCGATCGATCGGTAAATTCAGTGACATACATAGAAATTAAGTAAATGCCAATATGGCCCACTCATTTAGTAAAAGCCCTGTTCACTACTTGTTAACACCCACGTTATAAGCTAACGGAACAGATGAGTTTTAAACCGGTCATCTGAGTAGTATGTCATGACGTCAGACAGTAAGCGGGAATCTGCTTATTACTGTAATCCTATGTTACAATCCCATGTACGGAATTCTAAAAACGTAAATCGTACCGATGATGTTAACTGTACTTTCCTACCCGCACGTAATGCGTTATTGGGAATAGAGATCATTTGTGAACACTTGAGCGTGATGTTTTTGCCTCTTGGAAAGCTTATGAGAAAATGTGGAACAATACATCCGCGTGATTACATCGATACTCATGCACGTAATCCAGTATGCATGTATTTCATCACAGCCAATGTCAATTTCCTGCTTATATTGGAAAAGAATTTTACATAATAAATTACAAATACCCAAGACAAAAGTTAATGGCCCTTTTAAAGATGTACAGACACCGATTGAGAGTTACAGATTAAGAGATTTTGTGTAGTCAAAGTTGTTCAAAGGTTGCATGTGCAGAAAGGTAAGTTAAGGTAAAAGTTTATACAAAAAACCGTAGCTTTATATGACCTGTATCTATAATTTTAGATCCCTTATCCGAAGTCGTAAAAATAACTCTTGATGCTAGTTATATGGTAATTGTGACTTGTTTCGTATTTTGAAGGACACATAAAGCATAGCGTTAGTTTTGATTGTCCCTTTAGATTATGGTCTTCAAGCCATGTTAAACAGTCAGAGAGAATAAAAACGTCTGATACTTAGTTTGCCACTAACATCTATCCCAATAAAAAGTATAGCGGGAGCTCTAAGGCTCTGCAGTGATGGGGAGAAAGTCATGCCCTAAAATGAATTGTTAATGCGTTGAAGTCAGTCCTTTTTAACTCCTCGAATGAATGTTGACGGTTGGAGTCAGATATGACTCTCCGGTACTGCGCTACGATATTCTTGGACTATATCTTGACAATCACGGCTTAATAGAAGTAAAAAAAAAACCCTAATTTTCTTCATCAATAACTGCTACTATTACTGGCGAATGATCTCTACAATTCATTTGATTTAGATTCGTAACTGTCCTAAACTATATAAGTATTCTTAAACAAGCCTTGTTTTATTATTGATCTTATCAAACTTTTCATCTCCTTGAATGCTATTGAGTAAATATAAGGTTATTTAAAACCGCGCCCTAAACTGTATACCGGTTACGTTTATAATTAACCATAATAATTTGTAAAAACAGAGGCAAGGTTGAAGAATTACAACATCATGCCATGCCAGCTACTATTATATACATATATTTACCATGGAATTTTCACCAAACCCTTAATTAGCTTGCAAAATATTTTGAGAAAAAAAGGATTTACGTTATGATTTTTGTTTAAAAAAATATTTACTGGACTATACTTTAAATAACCAGTTTATAAATTTTCATATATTGCAAATCTAGGCACTGACGGTATTCAAAACCTTCGTGATCTTTAGGTACAATTTTAATCATGTTAAGTGTATTCATCGAATTCGTAGAGTGTTTTGCCTTTTTAACATTACAACTGCAGAAAAATAAAATCCCAACTAATATAAATATTATAAAGTGTATATAAGTGAAAGGTAGGTACAGTTGGTACGCTCGGTCAAGGAATTCTACGTAGTCTTACATAGTATGTTACATAGCGTTATCTCGAAACGCCCAGATAATTCTTTGTTATGCAGACGTAAATTTACACTCTCCTACAAGGATTTCCTGCTACTGGTGATTGGGACATAGAATAAATAAATAACGCTAAACGCTTATGGCTCCACACTAGGATTATTTGAGTCGTGGGTGCTACGTACAAATCACGCAGACCGAGAACCGAAATTTCAAATTGAGATTCATCATTCAAATTTCTGCCTCGCTGGGAAATGATCCACAGGGAATTGCTGCAACACAGTTCAGTAATGTACGTAGATATATTTCGTTACATTTGTTTTTAAGGTCTTTTTTTATTATTTTTTTAATGTTATGGCTGTCGTTGTGTGTCGTGTTGTTTCAGCGATTAAATGATTTTTCTTTTTTTCCTTTCTTTTTTTCGAACCGTGACCATTGTAAACCACTGGACGGATTTCATTGAAACTTAGTAAAGTTGTTACCTATATGCTGGTGTCTATTATAGGGCACTACATAGGACCTCAATTCCCTAGCACACATAGCTTCGGGTGTATCTGAATCTATCCACCTCTTTTACAGTCCCAGCAAATTTTCCTTGCTCATTATAAACATGACACAGTGCTGAATATCGGACGACGTAATGCGCCAGGACCTTCTTGAAGATCTTCACCACCTAGTGTAATACCGATGATACTGACTCTTAAATAAAATAAATTAATTAATTCTCGTCTTTATTCTAAAATCGACGATGAGATACATGCTTCGGTCGCAGTTTCAGAAAATCAATAATAATACTGGAACAGCATGGTGGAGCATGCTTTAAGTTCCTCAATGAGTGAGTAGAGACGTGCTCCATTAATGGATTGAAACCATATTCTATCACACGTCATAAACAGTGACATTTCGTTAACATTTAAGGCGCTCAATAAACATTAAACTTCCCTCGTACCACACACGTATGCCTCGTAATAAGTAACAATATGTAGTTTGTTATAAGTATTACTTGTTGGTTATGAAACGGCGCGAATCACAATAGTTCGTTGGAAATATTTTGGACAATGTACGAGGAAGATGTGATTATTGTGTCTTCGTTGATGATCATTATTATCGTGTCATCTCGACTGGTGAAGGCCCAAGGTTCGTTGTTGATGGCGACGTTGACAGTTTAATAGATTAGACACTGAAGGAGGTTCTCGAGTATCAATTACCTAACAACTTATTTTACGCTAGTAACTACCATCGCTGGTACTTTTATTAGCCTAAACCTATGCCTTAGCACTCAACTCATATGTGAAAGAATGTTAAGAAAAGATTTTCGAAATATTATTATTCTAAATAAGTATAAACACTTTTCATGAAACTTGGTAATTTGCCAAATATCTTCTGCAGTTGTATGAATATAACTATAAGAAAAGTTTCATAATTCTCTAAGAATTCCCTATAAAGTTTTAATAGGTCCCTGTAGTCTGATGATTCATTCGGAATCTCTTTTAATCCACACATTGTAAGGTTAACCCAATCCAGCAGTGCCATTGTTATATAGACCAGGTGATAATATGCAGGTACTTATATGTATGGGTGTAACAATATCTATTGAACAGGTCAATAAAAAGAACAATTATTTAAAATAAAGTTAGGAATTAATTACATCGAATAAAGCAAAAGGCTTAATAAATTAGGTCTATAAAACTTACGTTTACGAACGTTATCTGATCATGTCTACCTTTTTTATTGCTTTCATCTATTAAAGTCGTTGTACTTATGTAAAAAAATTTAAAGGAATATACACACAGCTATTTTGTACATATAATAAAAGCCATCCGAGTAATAAAGAGGTTATTGCAGACCGTCAACTTTTATAATGAAAAACAAAGCTATAAAAGCTAAAAGTGTAAGATCGCTGTGGCTAACCCAAATGTCGGAAGTTATTTTGCCGCCAGAAGACCTTAACGATTGCTATCTAATATTAACGTCCCTTCCAAAACACGGGAGTGTTGAAGATATTTTGTCATTAGCGGTCAGAAAGAAAATTAATATTCCTACAGTATTTTTTATGCTACTAACTCATAATCCCACACTAAGTTTCCCTGTTTTGTGGATGTCATGGATAGCATTCGAAATAAGCCTTCTGTAAACAGACATTGCCTAATCAACCCAAAACATGCGTTGATAGATCCAATATAGACAGGGTTTTTTATGATTTATTATGTATTTTAATTAAGAAAGACTGTGAAAATTATTAAAACATAGACCTTGTAGTTTCTTCGTAAGAGCTATAAATAAATCGATGTGATAAAACAAAATAAACGAACACGACTTACAACAAATCTCGAAAGGGCTTTGTCGTCCTTGACGGATAATAGACAAAGATTCAATTAGTTCCGTATTTAAAATTTAATATTCCTACACAATAAATTGCTATAATTAAAGATTTGAGATTACACGTCTTTAAAGATCGACTCAAAAAACATCGGAAACAAGAATCTGTTTATTATTATGAAAACAAAGAGCTTTGTTTTAAATTAAAGCGCACATTATAATATCTATAGTTTTTGTATATACTTGTTGGTCAGTCCTACATGTGGATCATGTTTCAATTTTGCCATAAACAATGGTAAAATTCGATTGATTCTAACGATAAAAAATCACAGACCTATCCTTATTTACCCGCGAAATCTTCACTCTAATTTGTAAGTTCGAGAATCACCAATAACAATATAGCTTCGAACAACGGACTGTTTAACCCAACGTAAACAAAGCATTCTTTACTTATGTTTACATGTTCGACAATGAAGAAAAACCGCGAAGACCAGTTTTAGCTATTACGAAACGGGGGCAAACCACTCATGGATGTACGGTACGGCTGATGCATTATTTATAATCGATCGCCACTTCAATACAGTTGGGTATAGCGAGGTTATTACTCGTAAAATTTAATATTAGTTTATTAATGAACTAGGTGAACCATCAAACGTTGTTTTGCCATATAAATTATGATGTTTTCCACTTCGTGTCCGAAAAACCCAAATATCTTACGGAACCCTATTTTTTCCAAAATAATATATAGTCTATGTTACTCGTGGATAATGTAGCTTTCGAATGGTGAAAGAATTTTTAAAATCGGTCCGGTAGTTTTTGAGCCTATTCATTACAACCAAACAAACAAAGCTTTCCTCTCTATAATATTAGTGTAGATAATGTTAGCAGGTGCAAAGATTCCAGGCGTAGCTTTTCGATCTGAAGGCATTATTAAACACTTGCATATTGCGTCCTAAATTTATTTTCACAATATCCCGTATCTATTCTAGCAATGAATCTGGACTTGATTTAATTACGGCTAGATCTGGTTTGCATCAATTCTAGATTTAAATAAGTACATTATTTTTCAAATCCGAAACCACGCTATCTAATTATGCTCAATAAGTAACTGTGTGATATTTCTTAAACCTGTTAGTAGTCAATACAAAGCACGGGTATGTTTTCACAAGTGACGATTAGATCTTTGGGTGAAAGTTGACTCATAATTCCGAAAACGAATAGGCAAAATAGATTCTTTAATCGTATTCAATATTGGCCAAATTATATTAACAACTTTAGATTAATACATGTAGAATATGGGATCGTGAGAATGATATAAACTTGACTTATTTCCTTTATAATGATTATTTTTACAACACAATACACTCGTTTAGCTGTCGCCGATACTCCCTTCTCTCATACGCCGCACTTCACTTAATTTAATCAATTTTTGTTCAATGCTAAAATCCAAACACCTTTATTTTATAGCGCCTAATCTAGCATGAATAATTAATTATAGTAACTGGCAATTTTCGAGGCCGATTAGCTATAAATTATTAATAAACAATTCTGAATACTATATCCAATTCATTGCAGTATTTAGTGAGCAATAATCATAAGTATAATTATTGCCAACGCGCAACGCAGTAACAAAAAACAAAATAACCTTTATATTGAGGTATTCATTCGACCAGTTCCTTGTGTCAGCCTTCGTCAATCAATTACAGACACCCATTTAATTATGAATATCAATGTAATTTTCACTAGTACCTAGTAGGTAGGTATATTTGATGACAAATCCGTATTTCTGATCGTATCCAAAGATATTATAAATTTTATTACGTATTAGATGATACGAGTATAATTTAAAACTTATTTATAAAACACGGAATAGCTAAAAAAAATTAACAAACATTGATACGATCATTATAATGCACACATTTTCATATAAATATTAATCGATCTTGTTTTTATGTAACTGCGGAAGTCTGGTATTATTGCTTTGCTTAAATAAAATCGATTTCATTTTTTCAATTCGCTCAGCATAATAATTACTGTGATTAAAATGTCCTTGTCCTGCAGGTATAACTATAGTTTTTTGAACGTCATTATCGAATCTATCCTTTCACTGCTGTGAGAAAAAAATTACGTACGGTTATCGTTGATTTATCGCTGTTCTAATTTAATTCTAATCTCTATGACATAAGTGTAAAACCTAGCAATATTTAATTATATTTCCAGCACTTGCAATTGAAATGATTTTAAGGATTTAATTTCTGTTCTTGGTCTGGCTGTGTCCCTGTCTTTGTGTTGTTCATGGCACCCATAACATAGGGAAACCTAGTATGATGCCATGAATGTACAACGTTATTTATTAAACTAATTTACTAAATACACAACAAAATCTTTATAATATTCGATTTATTTGTTGAAAGAAATAACGTCTTATAATATTTATAGTATGTTATATGTGTGTATAATGTAATACAAATTACCATAAATTGAAATTGGTATCTAGAATACAAATATACTCGTAAAGTAAAATAATTTACAACGTTAACGACTTACGGATTACTTATTTGGTTTTTCAAATATTAATGTCATTACATACCAACAGATGGCGCTACGGTGCTTCTGAATCAAGCTATCGTAAAGTTTTCATTAGATGATTCGGAAGCACTCTTATTCCATACATTATAATTCAATTTGACAGATACCTAAATTTTAACCCTCATTTATTTTCATTGTTTCAGATGGGTTGTAAACTAACCTTCGTGGACGATATCCTGAACAAATCCTTCTACAAGCTGGGTTTAGTGGTCGGCAGACAACCAGGGTACTTCATCATCATACCGATTCTGCTGACACTCCTCATGATCACCGGCTACCAACGAGTTCACTACGAAATGGACCCAGAATATCTATTCTCTCCAGTTAGTGGACAGGGAAAGTTAGAACGGCGAATAGTGGAAGAACATTTCAAAGTGAACTATTCACACAGATTTAACGTTGGAAGGATTACGAGGGCCGGTATGTTTTGGACGATTCTCTCTTGTTCCGCAAGAAATACATTAAAGGGCCACTTCTGGGCACGTGTTCTCCTCATCATTGAGGAGACCTAGAGCATACTGCACCAATCTACTTCAATGCGGATTGATGAAGGGGTTAGTGATCAAACCAAACGTCGGAAGTTTTATGCCATACGAAGGCCTCCGACATGGCTTGACGATTGCTATCTACGATAACAACCGGTACATTCTCTCCTAAGCACAGAAACGCTCAAAAATTTTTTGCCACTAGCGGTCACCCATTCAGGTACCGACCGTGCCCGCAGTTGCTTA
>DWJN01003389.1:0-13698 GCA_018248895.1 Carystus phorcus | reverse complement strand
TCGGAAGGACGCCTCTCTTCTTACCGCGCTTTTGATTGTCAATGGAGTTATAAATTGTGTAAAAAGTAAATACAATAAAATGAATTTATATTCTTATTAATATATACATGTGTGATATACTATATGTATTTGAATCCCTGTATGGAATTCACATAAATCCGTGATTTGATAACAAACATTTAGCTGTTACATATGTAAATGTCTGTACCGGGAATCGAGCCTAAGGCTCCTCGGTTAGCAGGCATGGTGACTACATTCACAACTTGGCTACCAGGTCATCATAACTTTAAAGAACATTGTTATCTTTGGTTTACTGAAGCATCGGAAGTACTAACCGCCCGAAGTCTCCCGACATCTAATCACGTTTATCCAATGAGTACCCGGGAGTACGAATATACCCTTAATGGCATGGAGGCTTTCACGAAGTCTTGGCACTAGCGAACACTATCCAATTACTGGTTACGACTATAGTTAACTGAACTCTGACAATTACTTAAAATCACAAAGACGACTAAAACTGGGACCTAAACTTGTAACACAATTTATGAAGTTGTTTTGGGGAAGAGATCTTCTTAAAGATTGTGAGGTAGATTATTCATAAATATTGCTATATATACGCTTATTGAATAGGTTTTCTACTAATAAGCACTGTCCCGTGGTGGAATATGCTCTAGGCCTTCCCCAATGACTTAGGAGGAACCTGTGGCATGTTGTGGACAATAATGGATTGGAAACATTGAAATGGTACACATTATTGGAACTATCTGTCGTTACCCATGATAACAAAGTAATAAAGGCGCGTTAAAACTACAGTTAACCTTTTGTACATAATTAAATTTAAGGCACGATACGAGTACGACATGAGAGAAGTCAACGACACCATCCCAACACGTATCTAGTGTTATCTACAAAAGAAACTTGTTTATTATACGTGACAATAACTCCGGTCGTTTTCTTATTTTGAATTCTTGCGTTGCTTTCTCATTTCCATTTATCTCGGAGACGGTAACGTGTAATTACATAATAATGGTTAAATCGTATCACCTGCCAGTATCGTGCTTGTTTTTAATTATTACCACAGACCACCCATAGTTTTTTTATTGCTGACAAGGCGTGTAATGTTTATTACAGAATAAAAGTTTAGACCTAAAATAATGTTTATGTTTCGACAAATACAAAAATATACTTTAAAATAATACATTATTTGTAAGTCGCCATTCGTCATTGAGCGTCAAGATATTATTCAGAAGTCCGTCACGAATGTGATAGCGTATCAGCAATGAAACTGCATTCTGAAGTAGGTACACCTTTTTGTAGTTTTCCGCTCTATATATTATATATTTGTTAACTCAATACCTAATACAAATATCGCATAACATTTATTTTATACACCTCAAAACATAATTTAAATTATTGTTTTACCTATACCGCAATCTATGATAGTAACTTCGAGTTTGCATTCACATTCTAAGCACGCACACGATTCTATCATAGAATAATATTTACTTTTCTGGTAACAAAAAATGGTTGGGTAGTAAAATTCCTATGCGTAACCACTGGTCAGGTCAAAGCTCCTATTTAATATGAATCTTCTGTCTTTGTGACCAATTAATATATACTATATAGGATATGAATACAAATAAGCCTCGACGGATTCACATTGGACTGAATTGTCTCAAGGCACATTTAGGATAGGTTGTGTTTTGAAGTAACAGGTGTATGGTAAGTTCTTACACAACCAATGCACAATCTATTCTAACATTATAAATTACGAAAGTTTGTTTGAACGCGCTAATCTCTTGAACTACTGGATCAAACTGAAAAAATAGTTTTGTGTTGGATAGTCCATTTACCGAGGAATGCTCCAGGGTACATAGCGCTACGACCAATATTCACCAATCCAAAACAGATTTTCCAAGCACACAAAGTGAGCCAGGTCTGCTAGTGTAGTATATACGAACACGTGTAACCTAATAACTAACATATTCAAACTTACCTTACATTTATATTCCTCTCAATTCAAGCTTCGTATCGTACAATACATTTTAATAGATACATAATTATTACCTTTTGTAATTAAATATAAGTTATCTTGTCTATTGTCTGGTGCACTGTTCAAGCTATTCGTTCGTAGTTTTTGCCTTCAGTCCCGACTAAAGGACTGCTTTGTTTGCAACGTTAGCAGAACCCGTATTAGACCAATCCTTTTAACAATCTCTATTTAAAAGCCGCAGACAGGTAGTTAGTGCTAAAAGCGAAAAGTGGCGCCATATTACATACAAGATTAAACGAGTTTGCTCATCGCTATGATGTTCGAACTAGCAATGCCTGCTATTACATCTACGAACCGCTAATAATATTTTGTTCGGTAATTTTATCAGGCGTTTAGTTATTTTGTTAGCTTTTAAATCAATATAAGACTTTTAATTCCGAGAACTATATGTTAACCAATTATAAAACTTGCTTAGGGCCGGTATTTTAATCCGTAGTTAAGGCGACAAATAGCAAAAAATATCAACAGATAGTTTGCGTCAGATTCGTTGATTGTGCATAGTTAACAGGACCAAGGGTTAAAAAAGAAACTATTGTTAAAAAATTTAACCTATGATTTTAATTAATCTAGTTGTCTCCACGTGATGGACACGTAAGGGATTGTAGTCAAGCATTGACTAGTCCAAATTAAAAAAAAGGGCGATACCTCTCACACATTTTATCTAAACCTCTAAGTTAATTTATGTATATACTTGTAATAAAATAATTAATTATTTTATTCAAATCGTACGTCGCATGTGGATACTATTAGTGCACTTGGTTATATTTATCTTTTACTTTAAAACACCGAGTTTACTGAACGATACATGACAAATATTCTGCATAACAAACAAGCAACAATATAAATACAACAGGGAAGCTTTTCTTTCTGCGATGAAGTAAATTTTCCCTTGTGTCGTCAAAATACAATAGCTACTAAACTAAAGTCATAAGTAGTAATAACCGTCGATGTTATAACTACTTCCTTGAAACTTGGACTGTAGACCGTACCCTTCGCATGATGTGAAAGCACCGAGACAAAGTGCTTTCGCCTTTGAATTTGCATGCAAATAATACAGCGATTCATCCTTCCTCTGTATGAAAAGAATATGGCAATTGAATTACAATCTTTCAATTCACGGCTTCGCTTCGAATGGTTATTCTTTGTAAGGCGGACGTGACATTGCTGTGATGTTCTTGATATAAATTCATTGCAATATGCCAGCGTACTACATTAGTATTACACGAGACATCCTACTAGATCTATTTTGCGTTGGCAACTAACGTATTCGTTATAATAATAAAACGTTTCCGTAATAAATTGTCGATGCGACAGTTTTAATGATCTTCCGTTGGACACTTCAGAGGAATGAACCGTGTAGCCCTTTCGCAGTATTCATTGAGTGATGCATGACACGTAATACAATATGTAGTTAATTTGAGCTCTAATCCTGGTTTACTATGTTAATTCTAATAATTGATACATGAATCTTCATGATCGCTACACATAGCCCTATATAAGGATTCTCTTTGTCGTGGGTGACTTGAACAACACAGAAAGAAAATCTCACGCCCAGAATTAGGATAAAAACTTAAATTCATCATTTAAATATCTGCCTCGCTGGGAACCTAACTCAGGACTCATCGGACAACGATCCACCTTGGTGACAATTACGCCACCTAATAAGAACAATTGCGTACATAAAAGTTCATACTTAATATTTTCGAAAGGACCTCAAATCTATTAATCTGAATTTCTCTCAACATGGTACACAGTGGTTTAAGTGGACCGGGGCTTAATAGTTTGGGTTTTGATTGAGATATACGATACTAATAAGACTACTTACAAGTATTATGATAAGTTAAGTCAGTCTGATTTATTTCACATTGCTTACCTTAATAAAACTATGTTACTTGTTTATAGCGTATATTTAGGTATATTATTTTTACGCATTAAATAATAAGTTACTTTCCATTGATGAGTTTTGATTTTTTATTGTTTAAAAACATGTAAAGTAACCGGAACGTACTCCGTACTTCGATGTTCCAATCTAAAAGTAGCAATAAATGATTTAAACAGTTGAATAAGTAACAGATGAAATGTTCTTAGTTAATAGAAAGAGACAGAAATATATCCAATAAGTCGATAACATTGTGCAGAAAAGCATCTAGGACCATTGAACGTTCGTAACCGAAAACTGTGTTGCAACACTATGCGGTTAATACCGGTTCACTAAACGGACAAGATTCAAATCTCTCATCATTACGTGTACAATTAATCCAATCACGTACTAATTAACACAGCTCGATGTTGATTTAAATTATATTGCTCGTAAAAATACAGTTGTTTATTTCTTTGCTCGTTTTTAAAACGGTTTCAGGTTATAAATTAGTATTCGATTGAAATTGCCATCGATTTAAGTATCTTGTTTTCTCAAAATCGATTTTAATGTTAACTAGTGATTTTTAATTTAGTAATCTATAAAATAACATTGATATTTTTTGTTTCATATTAAAATATTACGCTGCCATTTTTATTATTTGTTTATAGAACTTTGAAGAAGAACGGTTCAAATATTTTCGTTGCAATATTTGGACATTTACAGTTCTCCTCGTGTTAAAGTACAGAGTAATAAACCGGTTAATGGTCTGTTAATAACATGAAATATTCATCATTGTTAAGCCTATTTCTTTTTAAAGTTCGAGAACTTTCGATCTTAAACAAGACAATGGAGAGGCGCTACCCGATTTCTACCTGAGAGATTAAAGATCTAACAACGTTTAAAATATAAATGATTTAGTATTGACTTTTTATTCCAGAAACAAATGAATAAAAGTCAATAAATACAGCTCAAGTGGTTAGAAAATGCAAATCATCAATCAATTTCAAGATAAAGAGTACATGACGTTACACTTGTACTAATTTGCGTTATCAAAAGAGCTAAATAATTATTCCATGTTTTATAAAATCGAGTTTTAAGAGATACAGAGGATTCTGGCGACATTTTGTTCATTGAACGCTGCGATAGTTATGTTCATTCCAATTTTTAATCGGCCAGCTGTATCTCGGCAGCTGCGTCAACTCTTTGTGCCTCTGCGTTCTAAGAAAAATAAAAAAGTAAGCCTCCGAGCGATTACCTTTTAGAAAAGGTTCTCGGTGCCTTCGGGATCTACCTATCTGGTTTTTTGTGGACTCCGTCAGCGTCCATTATGAACGGTGCGTTTGATTCGAAACAACTGACGTCGATATAGGGCAAGTGCGAGGCGAAGGTTTCCTATAAGAGTTCAGTACAATTAGACCGCCATCTATTTATATAATAAATATCATACTTTACGTGTATTACGCAGCGCGTCCTAATTTAATTCACTCATGGATGATTTGTTTTTACTTGCTGTCTTACCTTAGAATTCGTACTGCAATTAACATCCAATTTGTTTTTTAAATTAAAATAATGAAAAATATAAATATTTAGGAGTACAACCTCTTATAAACTTCAAAGAATAAAAGTGTATAAATAATATGGCCGCTAAGTCCAGCGTTATCAGATTTAATTTCGGGCAAAGCGGGAATTTAATATCTTCCAAAGAAATTTGAAAGTGGGACGTAATGATATAACGGAATTCACAAAAACTGGGAACAAATTACGTTCAACACAAGCAATTTCATTTTGGGTTGAAAATCGGGACGTACTTCTAGAAGGTCGACATCTGCAAACGCTGGTAACGACACGTTGGGATGGATAAGCTCAGTAGAATGTACCTTTAATTACGGAACCCTACTAAAGTAAACTAGATCCCAAAGTACGGTGCAGACGAGGAAGAAGGAATGTTAATTGCAATGTACCAACATTACCAGACGATTCTTAATATTGTACCGATTACAAAATGTACTGTCTGAGCGTGACTAATGTAATGTCTGACTAATAGCCATTGATACAAATGTGTTATAACTTGTTTGATTTGTAACGAAGTGAAACCTTTTACGAACGTATTCAAACAGGTTGATAAAAATATCCGATGAATCAAATTTTTATTTTAAATCGGTATTCACAAGTACTTTGCGTTATTTCAAATTGCCATACTTTATTCGTGGCCGCGTCACAGATTACGAAGTTGCTTCGTAAGCCGTGTTGTCAAAAGAAGACTCAGAATTATCAAAATGCTAATTTCTTTAATTTTAGTTTCAAATATAGCTCATAGCTTTTATGATTGTAAGATTAATTAAACATTAATTCCTATATTTTCGCTTTTCTGCCGAATTTTAGAAATCATTATGATGAAAAGAATTAAGTTTATTTCCTCTTACAAATAGGTATCAAAATTTACAATAGTTTTGAAGTAAAATTTGTAGATCTTTATTTGTGAGAGGCCGGTGCATGATGCGGGCTAGTAAAAAACCTGCGTTACAGGCCACCAGTGCCGTCTCATGGAAAGACATGGTATTTTTTTTTTTTCAATTTTACACAGTGAGGCAGGTACTTACTGTAAATTAGTCTACTAATTTGTCAAATTATTTATTGTTAATTGACAACAAAAATGTGTGTGGGCGGGTGTATGCTGATTTCAATATTATCATCATTTTCTAATTCGCCTTTAGTCAAGTGTCCTGTCTGCCACTTCACCTTTTATGATAAATTGAAGACCCATACAAGTTAAAGGTGAACAAATTAAGCTCTCTTGTTGTGATACTGCAAGCATGTAACACGAATTGTCATCTATACTCCTGGGCTTAGGTTTCCTTCCTTCATGGAATACACATAATATTGTTATGCAGGTTTATGCCAGATCTTCTTTTAATCCTACAATTACGTATTTCATGCAAAAAAGGTGCTAGCAAGCTTAGAATCTTAAACCCTTATGCGCCTATGCGGACGTTGCACCCACTGAATGGTTGTTACCAAATATTTTAATTGTACCTACCACTATTAAATGAAATAATTTTTAAATGCACATAAACAGAGTGACCTAGATTCAGCGGCATAATTACATAATTATTCACAGTAAATGGCCGGCCGTCATAAGAAGCACTGAAATTTTAATTATTACAAAAGGAAATCGACACGGCTCCATTCTTTCTATATTTTACTAAGGAGCTCGTAATAGCATGTTTTGCATACTTTACCCACTATTCTATGAAAAAAGCACGAAATATTATCTTTGTGTCCGTATTTCGTAATAAAGATGTCATATCTAGAATTAGAATGTTTAAAGGTATATACATATACATAGTACAAATTAATATTTTTATAAATATGTTTATTCGTGTTTATGTATATATATATATATATTTATTTTCTTTAATAGTGCTTTCTGTATTAGGTGCATACACCATCTACCTTTCTGTCGCCTCTCCAGTCGCAGGTCTGCTGGAAGAAATTTCGTATGAGATAAGCAGCACCTTATATCTTAATCCCACATAATTGTAATTTTTAAGGGTGTACATGAATAAATAAATAAATAAGGGTAATATAACATTGTTATACAGAAAAATATTGTCTTAGAAGTAGGTTTTTATTCAATTGTTTTTAATGGTGCCAAATTGACAGAACTGTCAAGTTAGCTTACGACAAGACAAAATGCGTTGTTATTTTGATAACACAAGTTATTGATAAATTGTATACGAAGCTTCAGTACAAATGCAAATATCTCCTTATTTGATATAAAATTGCACGAGGAAATTACAGAACAAAATTCGGCGCATAATTCTTTATGTATTCATGATTATTTTAATTTTAAAATGCTGTCTGTCACCGTCTGATAAGGCATCAGTATATCTACGAGTACATACATACATTCATACGTATTGCCTACTTTCATACTTAACTTTTGAACGCATAATTTATTTCATTATTTCGCGAATTAAAAATCAAATAAAGTGCAATTTATTTCTATGTTCGAAACTACCTAGTGCTGCCTAAACATGGTCTACGATTGAATTTGACAATGTTTAAACATAATTTTTGACTGTGGAATTTTATTATATTGTTAACTGCTAAATAAACGGATCACGGATTTTATAGCAAACATAAATACGATATTCGGTATTTAAACACATCACTAATATCCTACAATAAACCATCTACAAGTGCTAATGACTAATTATCTTCGATAAAAATAGTTTCGATTGGTTATTCTTAATTTGAATTTGATAAGCTTTAAATTAATATATTCCAAATTTCAAATACACATTCCATATTTCTCACGAGCGTTAGAATATTTAAATAATTCAAGTGTTCTATCTATTGCATTGCGTAATAAAAATCATGCGGGCTCGCTGCGCCGTATTGCCATACCGCCGTGCGTCGGCTCCACCGTTATCTTAACATTATAATCAGTACAATAAATTGTTACTGTAGAAAGGAATGCGTGGAAACACCGTGGTGCCTTTGAAGGCATAAATATCATATGATTTATATTACAATGAAAACAAAAGAAAATCATTTTAATTTGATCGAACATAAACACGATATTGAGGTCTCTAATAAAGTTGAAAACTTCTTATCTTTATTTTTAAATAATATTTAATAATGATAATTATGTAATAGTACTTACATTGTGAGCTATAGAATAAATATATCATACTATGGAATATTTACTAAGTTCTTTGGAAACAGGATATTTTTTAATCTTTGTAAAACTTGCCCTGATTTTCTTTCAATCTGAAGTCGATCGTTCATTTGTTATTTTCGAATAAATTATTTTAAATCATCTGTGGAATGTCTTTATTATACATTTAGCCTTATCTTTTTTTATATTTGTTACGAATATTGTAAATAAAAATTACCATTTTATAAGTTATAAGTACTCTGTGTTTGTAATTTATCATGTACCTACTAATCGTTTTCATCACGTTTGCATGTCAAGACTGAAAAAATGGAATAAAAATTGCTAATTTCTTCCCTAGTTTATTTTTATTTACGTTTAAAAGAAATGTCCTTTTTGTGCATTGATGTTTATTAACGAAAACATTACTTTAAAAATTACATTACAACATTGCTTCTTGGATATTTTGTTGACACAGGATTGTTTAAAGAATTTCTTATTCGACGTATTATATTATTACATATTCCAATAGCTCAATAATAAAACTAAATGTATTAAAATCAAACTTAATGTGAATTTAATAAAATTTAATAAACATTGCAATGTAACTGTATGTAAGTTTTTAATCTTTATTTCTGTATCTGTTGAAAGATTTTGACAATTTGTCAAGAACCGTTCGGATACATGTACAGTCGTAATAACATACATAATGACACCAGTATCTTCACGAGTAAGTTACAGACACTCTATAAATGTTACCATCTAACCACAACGAGTTGTATCGCAGCTGTAAGGGCGGACGATTTGAGAAACCAGTTTTGAAACACGTGGTACGATGTCGATGAGATCGAATCGTGACTCCGAGTCCCAGCTTATTGCTCTGTGGATTGTATTATTTATTTACAGTTTAATTTCACATACTTGATTCTCCTGTTAGAATGTTTTACGATAAATTCATTTTTGTGTTTTATCTTGTTTTTGTTTATGATTTTGTAAATAGGAATGAGTAATTGCAATGTCTCAAGTAATCTGTTTATTTAATATTAATGAAGTAGTGTAAAATAACTTACGACCGTTTCCTTTCTAAATTTTAATATAGCTATTTTTTAAGTGAATCGTTGTGATTTGAAATTCCATGAAACGAAAATACCTCACGACAAACACTAATTTAAAAAATACAGCATGAATGAATAAAATAGTATACTTTACAATAACATGAAAATAAACCACAAAATTTTAACTTCTACCGTATGAGGAGTACGCAAACACATTATTTTTAATGTTATAGAGAAAAAAACAACAATAACTATAGTATAAAACTTTAAAGACCTTACATATACGAATCCTATAAAGGAAAACATAAATCTTAGTTCAATCGCAACATGGAATAAAAACAAATAATTTAAATCATTACAATATGAAATATAGAGGAAGGAAATATGTCGGTATTTTAGTGGGTGCTTATCATAATGCGTTTAAAACAAACTAATTAAATTTTATGCGTTACTCAATCGTCAACAAGGAAAGATTACCAGTCCGATATTTTTGTCTGCAACTGAACCGAGTGGATCGCGTGTTACGTAAAAAATAAACTAAAAGTAGAACGATTTATAGACGGGTTAACAGTTACATGTGCTCTTTAGAAACTGTTTTTTTATTGATATGGTTTTCAGAGGATGTTTTGAATGAAAAATAATACTTTTTTGGATATTTAACTGGTAGCACAGTTGAAATAATATATGGAAACCCAGTTTACATCACGAGGAAACGATTCGGAAGATCGTCCACGACATATCACATCAGTTGACCTGACAGTAGACCTATTCTTCGGGTAGAACTGCAGTCATATTCGCGGTCGGTCTTGGTATTAGTTCTTCTGAAGACTAAGATCTACGTTCCATACCTTTATTATAATACTAGCCACAATATACTTCAAATGGGTAGCTCAGAATAATCCCTAGTGCCATCGACTCGTCTAATGTTCAGTGATGCATCACGAAAAACAAAGGATATCCACTATTTCTCCATTAGAAGGTCGTACAACCCAATTGTAAGGATGCGTGTTATTTCAGATATACATTTCCTCCTTGCTAAATGTTTATTAAGCGATAATAAGGACTAAATGATTGAGAAACAAACTTCTGATACGGCTACATTCAACTCATCTGAGAAATGAGGTTATATACTTATTATAAAGTGCACTTACATTCGATAGCGTAGTGATTGCTCGCATTAATGACTTAAATTGCTTAATGCCGGGGTCTCGGGTTCAAGCGTTATCTAATGAGACGGCCGGGAATTCGCCAGCCCATCGTGCACTGAGAAACATCGGACAGGAAAAAGGTTCGCATTGAACAATTATATTATGAAGATTTAAATGAAACAAGTTGAAACATAACATTGGAAATACACAGGATTCAATAATTCATTTGATGATTATACCAGAATAGAACAAATTTTTATTAATATATCTTAATATATATTTTTAGAGTCTATTGCAAGTTCTCTTGCTTGCATTGCTTCCACAAACTTACTTATTAGGAAAGGGCAATTTCTCCTTACAAAATACACGACCCAGTAAAACTACCAATGAGTAGTTGACCAAAGGACAGTCTGTAGTCTTTATATCTTTGAACTCTCATTGTGAAATAAAAACTATTACTTGTAACGATGATAATGAATATGTGTTTCACCTGTTCACATATCAAAAGTGAACGCGTTACTATTTTCCATATTATTAGGCATTCAAACCAGGTGGACTGCGTCGTTTGCTATTTCAGTATAAAAAAAATCGACGAATAATGAGACCTAATATGAGTCAACGGCTAAAGATGGCATGAATTATACATAAAACGACAGGTGTTACTGAAACTTGTATCACTATTTGCTATTAAACCGGACGAGCGAGAAGCTTGTTATAACGGTTCAAATGTTTTATTGGTTTATTTTTAAACTTTTATGATGTACAAAGAATAACGCAGAAACATACAAGGGGATGAACTAGAGACGCGTTTGGAAACGTTGGGATAAATATATTCACTTTTATTAAGGACGATTCACGTTAAATAATGCGTATGATGTATTAAACACATTCGTACACACACGGCACATAAATAAATTGGGTTTACAAATAAAATGTCTTTAGAAAATGAGTAGGTGTATTGTTTGTTGCAAAGTTCTGATAATAAATAAGTAACAACAATTCCATCTGACGATATAATTATGGCAATAAAATTATTTTAACGAGAAGTTATTTTATTATTTCAGTAATATTAAATACAGTTCCTACATTTTAATGACTTAAGATTGGTAGGGCCTCGTTTAATTACTTAAACGATTTAAGTGATAATAAATCACCACCGCTTTGCAGTGTTTTTCACAAAGTATTACAATACATTTTTAAATTAACAATTGGTTATTTAAAACATATTATTATCAAGAAACATCCTAGAAAATGTAATATGGAGGGTGGGTTTAGGTTTAAGTAAGATAATATTCCGTTATTTATGTAAATCGCAAAGTCCAAAGTCCAAACTATCTTAATCACCATAATTGACTGGTAAGATATGCCATTTGGCACTATGTCGACCCTTTGTAGTTTCATTGCGAATCTTCATGAAAGAGCAATAAACAAAAAACGAATTAAAGTAGACAAATCAACTGTCAAATGTCAACTGTTCTTATGTCAAGTTTCCCCGCGCCATCGCAGTTAAGACTTAAGGCGTGAACTTCATCCTATCCTTGCAGCTGGATTAAAACATATCGTGAGTACCCCTGCCCATGTATGATGATATCAAACCATAATGAAATTTAAATATTTTTTTAATTTGTGCTTTTTCTGAAAGCAACTGTTCAAATGTAAGTAAATGATATAAAAATTTACTAGGGAACTAACAGTTTAATACCATCCCATTATCCATCTATACATTCATCGGATACCATTTGAGTAATATTTGTCAAGTGATTTACTTTATTAAACAAAAATTCTAATAATACTTAAACTATTTTGTTTATGAATACAAAAAATAGACAAACTTAACTATACGAGTACAGCGCACGTATAAGAGGAGAAAAATGTTCGAAACATAAATTTATATATTTTCTTCAAATCAATAATATTTATGATCGAATTTCGACCATTACAAGAACCCGTTTAAAACCAAACGAATGGTAATGAAGATATTTAGTTAGCTTTATCAATCGTTAACACGCAGCTTTGCATATATGGCATTTATGATCAAGTTCTCGTAAAAACAGAAAAATGTGCCTTAGTTATGGTACTTATACAATTGTAGTATGGTTTGTTTTTGCGTGATCGAACCGCATGGTAGAATGCAGTCGGATAACGGTTAAGAGACGGCCTGGCGTGACGACTGCGGCGTGTGCGTTCTGCATTCCTGCGTCTGCTTCCATTGCTGTACCGGCAATGGACGTTGAATACCATAGGATTGCCTAATTAACCTATATTGTAATCTGATTTAGATCTGAAATACCCGCTCAATACACTACTGTCAATTCTTGTATGTACAAAAAAAAAGTCATAAAAAATAATTTATTTTTAATCGACTTCAAAAAAAGGAGGAGGTTCTCAATTCGTCTGTATTTTTTTATTAGCAAATAAAGCTGTTATTTTGTTATTTCAGGGATCACTCCAATTAAAACATTATTTGTAGTAACTTTTAACATATTTCCTTTAGTAGGTACTTTTAATGTAATACCATAACAAACTTAATTCCTAAAGTATATGTATAGCTTCTATACTGTGAATAAATTCTATTTATACTAAAATCTGTAAACATGATATTGCATACTTAGGTAAAAACAAGACAAGTAAAAAATTCAAAAGTACACGTAAACTGAAAAAATTCTTAATTTTTCTAGGAAAATTGTCCTTGTGTGATATTTGAATGGTATAATACTTACTGCGAATCTGGATATATCACAGTGAATATCTGTTATATTATGGGCGAGGGGCTCCAAATAATATGTACATATTAAGCTTACTCAAAGTATTTATTGTTAACACCAACAATCATATCGGACACTCATAGGTACATTCTTCCGTAAGCAACTCCCGTCACCGATACATATTAAATCACTTGACAGGTATCCTAGTGACAACGT
>DWJN01003388.1:0-13698 GCA_018248895.1 Carystus phorcus | reverse complement strand
GAGCACGGGTCTCTCCTCAACACTGAGGAGGTCTAGAGCATACTCCACCACGCTGCTCCAATGCGGATTGGTGGAGTAGTTTATTAGTTACTTTTCATTAATTGGCCTTTCAGAAACCGGTGGATAGTACCGTAATTAATTATCTAATGGTTTCAGCTTCTATAATTTAAGTTATTTTCAGATAAATGGGTGAGAGAGAGCGTGGTTATTGCAGTTCTGCTGTTTATCACATTCTGCGGCCATATCATGTTTCTGGTGAGATTGATTTTAGCTAATTTAAGTACTTGGTGTCATTTCTTTAGTCATAAATAGTTCCAGATGATTTCACTTTAATTAAAGTTCCTAGTGAAATAATGAATCACAGATAATCAAAAAAAAAATCTTTTATAATAATATCCTTATTGAAGTTACTTCATAATAATATTATATAAAGTTTTATCCTTTAAATATACATCCAAATCTACTGGTTTAAGCTTGCTTATATTCGACCAGTTAGTATTTTATAAAATTATATACTATGTTTTATTTAATGTGTTACACTGTGCCTATATATTGACGTACCGTCACTGTAAAGCGAAAAGTCACTAACTAACACTTTTATGATTCTGAGATACGAGCGATTGAAGTTTCCGAGATGAAAAAGAATAATTCTCTGTAACACAATGTGCTACAAACATAAATCAGGTCTCATTTGAAAGCTGAAGCAATAAGCTATTTAAAAAAATTATGAAATAGCAATAATATTGTATAGTTAATGAGTTATAACCGGATATTCGAGTTAGTTACTTTATGTCATTTACATTTTTAGTAACTAACGCTAGTTGGTTACTTTTTGCACAACGTTAGTGACTTTTCGGCCAAATATTGTTTTACTTGGTTGGTAACTAAAGAAAAAACTATCTTCACTAAAGGGACTTATTTAATTTTCGCATTGTAAGAAACAATATTAGATACTAAATGTTGCGTTCGAAAAGTAACTAAGTAACAGTAGTTAGTTTTTCCTTACAGAACTTTTAACTTTAACGATAATTTAACGCAGTTCGTGAATTTTTGAAAAAAAATATCTCCGTAACTATCGTACTTATGGTAACAGCGAATAGTCACAAAAATAGAAAAAAAAAATCAGTGATTTCTGTGGTACTGTGGTAAAGTCATTTTTGGCATTTTTGTCACTTGGTGAATTTTCGCTTTACAGTGACGGTATATTCACTAAGACGTTGTAGGATTTGAAGTTACAAACGCCGTGATAAATGATATTAAATGATTTTGGATCATAAGGCCTTAGTAATAGGGTGTATTTATTGTTACTGTTTGTATTACAGCTGCTGACGTTGCCGGTGTTCGCCAACAAGAACTTCCCGTACCACGTGCGAACCACTCAGATCGGCGTTATGGAGGTTACACGATTTGTACAAACATACATACCTACCTTCATTGTAGTAGTCTTTTTATACTAGTCATGTGAATAGAACCGATTTCTTATATGTAGGAAAATTTTATTTGAGATTATGTTTTCCAAAAATTAACTGCACATTTGCGGTATGTACTTGTTTTGTAAAAAAATAGGATTTCTTTATTCTTCATGATTCCATTTTATTCCAAATGACCACGAATATACTTAACAATCATCCAGCGCTATAATTTTTTTACATTTGTATTAAAAACGTAATAAAACCGTCTTCCAATTGAGGCCTATAAATATAGTAAATTATGTGACGTTAAAAATTCGATGACAATTTGGACATCCTTTCCATCAAGTAAATATTATTTACTACATAAAAATAGATATTAATACAATTGTTGAACATAAAAATAATTCGCCCAACGTGGGGCTCGAACCCACGACCCTGAGATTAAGAGTCTCATGCTCTACCGACTGAGCTAGCCGGGCTGATATTGTGTATTATGTAAATAACGTACATGATATAAAACACTTTTGTATAATGAAAAAAACTATATTTTTAGTTGTGTTATTTCGAAGATTAATTTTGAATACAATATTTGAGTTTGGTATCAAATAAGAGACGATTAATGACCAATATAACCATAAGACTGCATCATTGCTTACCATCAGGTGGGATTGTAGTCAAGCATTAATTAGAAAATAATAAAAAAAACTAAATCATTGAGTTATTTTTTTAAGTTATTTATTTATCTTATAACAAATTATAAATCGAATCTTATAAAAATGTTGTTATAAAATATTATAAAAATTGTTTTCATAATACACCGTGCGGAAAAATTATATAGCCAATATTAGCCTTAAAACCACATCGATTTTGTATAACAGGAAGCCACAAACTATTATGAACAAGTCATGGGCAAAATACAGAAAACTTTTTTTTTAGCGATCATCAATAATTCCACTTCACATTGCTTACTTAGTTATCAAGTTAGAATCAGCAATAGTCGCCAACCGCGTGCAATTCACTATAAGTTACTACGACCAAACATATAAGCATATCCTCGTTAAAGCAGAACTGGAACAATATTTGTTTTGTAAAATAAGGTCTCGAATAACTGGAAACAAAATAAAACAACGCTGGTCGTAAATCAGCATAAATGTATCAGAAAGTAAACGTTCGGAAATTATTGTAACGAACTGCTTCCATTCGATGTTAGCTCACGTCCCGGCACTAACGTTTTGTCCACAAATATCGCATGCGTCTACAAACATTACGATTGCACTGCCCGGTCTAAATATATTTGAATTGTCAAGCTTGCTACGAGAGTTCTTACTTACAATAAAACAGCCGCCTCCCGACATTACGAATTAGTCACAGTTCACCAGCTTTACTTACTAACTAGGCACTTGTGACATTATTCTTTTGTTGCAATTTCTTATGCTAAAACGTGTCAGAAATGAGACCGGACTCAAGTACTAAAACAATATTAATAAAGTTTAGAATTATACAATTACTGGTTTTTAATGCCGTTGTATTTAAATCCTGAGCTCAAACTTATACATACTAAAACATTGGTTTACCTAGAATTATCACTTAATATCTTAATTTTGTGACACACAAATTACATTGACAAATGACTTACTAAGATATGATATACTAAGATTGCATAATTCAAATTATGTAAAGCTCTGAATAATCATAGCATAATTTATAGCACTTGATGCTGTTGGAGCACGTAGTTAAATGTTTGACAACCACACAATGTCTAATCCAATCATGTCTACAACAGGCGCAAATTGATTTCATAAAGTACCGTGTCATCATGTCGTCATTGACCGAAATTCGAGCGGTTGTGTCTATCAAAACGTCCTATCGGACCCGACAATAGGTACTCGTTGCAAACACATCATTATATCGAATTAATACGTCTAACTGAATATTTATATGTTATTAATCTTTTAGTTGTATTTTAGGAAACTTTCACTATATTTAATTATAGCAGATTTTATTGAAAAAAATATCAATGTAACATCAGAAGTTCTTTGTTCTAGTTGGAGGTTAGAATTCACATCCATTTACTTTCTTTACCCGCAAAGGCTAGTGATGATAGTATATATGTAGGTATTAATTTATTTATTGGTTTAAAAGATGTGCTGAGAAGTTTCTTTCGCCGTTTCTTCTCAATGTAAAAGCATCTTGCCGAAACAGTGGTAGAATCAAAAAATGACGTGCATAAATATGTTGAAATAATACTTACATGAATAAATGATTTTTGAATTTGTATTTAACCGACAACGCATCGCACGACTCGTTAATTTTATCGGATATTTACATAAAAAATATGATTATATATTTTTATTAACTTAAGCAACGTCTGAGTTAAGACTAACAATCCAGATTCATTGTGTTTCGGAGATAATATTATTTATTTAGGTATTTACGTCTGTATTTCAATTTCCAAATTTTTATAATAGTTTAAATTTTCTTTTGCAAGCAATGTTTTTATTTATAACATCACGTATGATAGTTTATATAAACATAAATGTGTACATTACTTTTATCTAACGTGAGATAATTCTATGAAAAAACTTCTCTGTGAGCCATATTAAATCATAGCTATCAATCGAGTTATCATATTACAAATTATCAAAGTTTATGCTAGTCTAGATTGGCTTCGATACCTAAATACAATGCTCATTGCCAATTTTGTTGACTCATGTCACGTACATTTATCTACAAGAAGTGCATTTGTCTGAAACAATATTACTCACATATTGCACTTTAGAAGCACAGTCAGCAAGACGTAAATATTGCACGTGAGTGTAATATACGTCGAATTTGTCTTAGATTATAACATCTTACGTGTCAGTAACATTTATTATGCGGAACGAAGGATCTTAGGTTAATTCCGGGCCGATTGGAGCGAAAAATGTTGGTTTTTGTTGGTTCCATTATATCTTCAACAATATTGAATCCTTTAATAAATTTTTACTGTTTGTGTTGTGCAAGGACATAATATCCTATTCATGTCTTTATATGTATAATTTTTGTGTGTGTGTGTGTGTGTTACTGAACTCTTCCTCAACAGTTGGACCGATATCGATGATGTTTTAAATTAAAACTTCTTTAGAATCGTTGTGATTTGAAACTTGATGAAACTAAAATGGTCACGATAGAAACCAACATATAAATATACTTATACATTAACTTGTTTCAAAGGTCCTTTCCAAAAATAAGAAAAAACACACATGAAGTTTCACATCTACCCTGTGTGAATTGCACACAAACATTTTTTGTGTGTTTACGTGGATTCGAAAATGGTTAAGCATCACTATTCGATCCGATCGATTCGTCCTCGAAGCTTCCAAAAAATTTGCAGCTAGCTTGGATAGTCATAACTTTTACCATCGAATAAATACCTATTAGTTGTGTTATATGTATATATTCGTAGATATCTATAAATTAAATTGTAGTGAATGTCAAAATTAGCGCATGACAGTTGAATCGAATTAAGAGGACGCGAGATCCATTAAAGTAATTAATTACGCCGGTGTCATGTGGTTATAGTACATTGTTCTAAATTTTTACTGTACTGGTTCACCGTCAGCATGGAATATGTCATACTGGTACTTATTCATATATTAAAAGTGTACTTATATTAAAAGACAACATGTTGCGACGATCGTCCACGTTCCGACATCTCTGGCTATGAACTGTTTTTAGATTGCATGGATATGCAAATAGATTGTAAATTTTGAAGGTTGAAATTTTGAATAGATTTTTTATATTTGGGGTCCTTTATAAAATTCTTTAATAAATGACTCAGTCTCTTGGCAAATCATCGCAGCGTCGCGGTCCTTCAAACTGTTTCATCTACTCGTTTACCTTTTAAAAATTATGATTGACTTTAAGAAATATATAAAAATAAATTTAAATTTCGATTTTATAGGATTATAAGAAGAAAAATAAAAAAAAAATCCACAGTCAGATCTAATTAGGTACTAGCATGCCCCATGACGTAAGCCGCACGGTCAATACAAATAACACTAACAACCAAGATTTGAAAATAAGCATTTATTTTTTTTATCCACCCCACCTGCAACCGAACCTAGATCCCCTCGCATCACAAGGTTACCATTACCAACAAGTCTACTGGATCGTCAACAGCTTACTAGTAATTTAGTTTGAACTATTTGAAATAACTGACGTCGCAATGATACATTACGTAAAGGAAAAAAAAATTCAAAATAATTTTGTTTTATTTTTGACCTTTTGATCAATAATCACATGACATTGACGGGACCGAAGTGACTGGCGCCTGGTAGTGTTCATACTTCGTAAATAATTAGCAGTACACGCGTTAGTCAACAGCAGATTGCAGACAACGATAACACGTGTTTCGTATGTTCCACGAAATTTATTCATTAAGTACATATATTCGTACGAATATTTACGTGGTTCTTTGTTTCGGTGATAACAGTACAAATACAATTTTACATGGCTGCTCAGAAAAATATTTTAATCATATTTTTTTTCACAATATTTATCGTTTTGCAGTCTGGTTAACCGAATTATCTCACAGTTAAATGATATAAATTCTGTTTCTGATATGTGCATGCCTTCAACCCATTATTGGCTCACTATTGAGCACGAATCTTTCCTTATCACTGTGTAGGCCTTGAGAATACTCCACCACGCTGCCCCAGTGCGGATTAGTTGGTTCTGATCGGAAGAAGTTATAAAATTTCAACGTTTTACCTGTAACTTGTTACGTGATGTAATTATAAGATTTCGGATTTACCTCCCATTTTTTTTAAATATTAATGCATTCAATAATTATACTATATATATTAATACAAAGAAACATTCGTAACGTCTTAAAACTTTTACTTCGCTTTTAATACTAAAAAAATACCGAAAATTTAATATTTTTTGGCATAATTTTGTGGGCAATCTTCAATTATACTAATTAGATCGAAGTCTATTATTTGTCTACACTACGTCTTATAGATCATATATGAAGCGCTTTGTGTACTGATAATTTGAATAGGATAATAGAATAGGATTTTTAAAGCAAAATTGTATTAACTTCCTTTTTGTCCTTCCTCGTTTTAGTTGCGAATTCTATATTTCTTATTCTGGTGAAGTTAAATGCATCTGAAGCAGACTTGGCCGGTATGTGGGACCGGAAACTGCGCCTTGCGAGTTAAATATAGATTGGACAGAGATGCACATAAAACATAAAGTGAACTTACATCGATCAAAATAGTCCTCACTTTTTCTTCATGCTCAAAATCATGCGGTACTATTGATTTCTAAAAAAATAAAAATAAATTAAACCGTAAAAATAATTTGGGCACTTAAGATTACATTCATAATTATCAGATTAACCTAAACCACCATAAATTCAAATTCAAAATATTATTTTCAGATAGGTATTATTTCAATATGCAATCATTTTTTGATTCTACCACCATTGCGGGAAGGTGATCTTACATCGAGGCGAAGAAACGGCGAAAGAAAACATATTGAGGTTATTTCTTTGTAATCTAACGTCACTACAATGTTTCAACAAAGCTCGCATAATTCTTAATACTCCACAAGAGCTGGTAGTACAGTTATTTATAAAGGCAGTAATGAGGCCAATATACGCCGAAATTATAATGATGTTAAGGGCCAAATGTCGAACGCTAATAGCATGTTAGGGTGATGTAAGATAATACAAGTTGATTCATTTAATCGTGCTCGAAGATTCCTTCTCTTATGAAGCGACTTTTAATTTAAGTTATTAAGATTCTTACACGAACTTACAAAATAATGTTTCAAGTAGTAGGTTTTTTGAAATGCTCGCCTGCCTATGGTTATGCCGAAAATCGTTGAAGGCTTTGGGTTCATTCCCAGCGGGTAGAAATTTTGATGAGTTTAAATTTATGTTCTCGGTCTGGGTGTTCGGTTGTCTTTCTGTGTTAATAGTACCCACGACTCAGAATCCTAATGCGGGGCTCTGAGTCGAATGAATGAAATCAACAAAGTCAGTTAAAATGCTACTTTATATTTATTTTCTGTTTATAACAATTTTTTTACACACATATAATAATACTCTGTGAAGTACACCTATACAATAATATTGTGAAGTAGTTATTACACCGAGCAAAAATCTATGGCGTTAACTAACCCGAATACCCAATTATTGTAAATTGTTTTAGCCATTTCTTCCTTAGTTCTTTGTTTTAATTAGCTTTTAAACAGGCAACGGGTTTAAAAAAAAATTATCACCAATTCGCACGGTAGCAGCGTGATGAAGCACAATCCCTTCAATTTCATAAAATATAAAAAACAAAATACTCGTTTCCTCAAGGTTGTAATATTTATATGTCCTTGTCTTTGCTGTCCTAAAATAAACAGGCAAATAAAACTATGTTACAAGGTACGTTGGTATCAACTTGTAGCGTGTAAGTCTAAGAGGTTTACCACAGAAGGGTCAATGTCACTACAAATTAAATTACGTTGCTTTATTTGTGGTTCGGAACAACCCGAGCCGATTTAAAGCCAGTTTGTTAGCGAATCGAACGTTAAATTTACTTCCACGCGCCCTTCGAGGCAGAACCGAAAACATCGATATTGTATGCGGTGTGAATTTATAATCGGAATCAATGTTCATAGCGGTGACAGTAATTGAAGTTATTTCGTAACATGACAATTACAGTGGTTTTAATCACGTTGTTTCGTATTCTCCCGGCGTAACCATTGGACGCACGTGAGGTCCGGACTCCGGACATTTGGGCGCTACGTTCCGGTGAGTCATGCGTATCCGTTCGATCGTGATGGTGCATTCGATAAGCGCCTTTGTGAAGTTGCAGTAGCGGGTGCGATTATAGAGCGGGCACGACCAGACTATTATCATACACAGACGCTGTATTTGTAGATTATACATTTCAAACCGGAGGCTTGTTATTAAATACATGATCTAACGAACTTAGTATCCCATCAGAATTATTAATAATTACGTGATGATTGACATAAGTTGTCATAACTTCTTTATTTGTTAACCGATTTAAATGCAAAATACTCAAAATATTAAGTAAAGCCCATTACAATATAATTCTGAAAACCTAATTCAAATCGGATACGTTGTTTCTGAGATTAGCATGTACAAACATACAGACAGACATACGAAAAAAAGCGTTTTATTTTGGTTCTCTTGCGTATATAACGGATTATGAATTTTTAAATATATTTGCCATGTGGAGACAACGATCAGTTACTTTTATTGTACTCATAGGTTTATGTTTAAAAATAAATTGTAATATTGTTGAATTATTTTATTAAAAATTCGATAAATTATTGTTTATATCACTAGTTATGTTATAGTATTTTCTATGTGTTAATAATTTATGTACACTGATGGCATACGGATTCATTTTACTTGCAACACTAACCTCAACAATAATCTTTGTAAAACAATTTACTTGTCCCAAATACCTGAAGTTTACTGCTTGTCACGTTCCATCATAAAACAAAACCGCAGTAAATTTGAAACACCGTTTTTTTTTTTTAATTTAGCCGCAAACGTTTGCGCATTCTGCTCAAGTCCCATGTCACAACTCGTCAGGTTTCACTGCAACAGTACAATACTCCTTTGTGTTTGCAATCGAATAGCACCTTCCAATCAGTTTTAAATTCAAATGTTATAATAAAAAGGGCGAAATCTGTATGACCAGATGGAACCGTAGGCAACTTGCGTTGATCGTCGTACTGGTGGCCTCGCAACCTTAAAAGTGCAAACTGCATTCCCATTGACTATTATTTTCATACCGAGACTTGGCGAACTTTAAAATCAATTGAATTCTATGTTGAACGATTCTACATACCTAAGCTTGTATTTAAAGCCTTTTAAAACAAGTCAGGAAGTAATGCCTATTTTTGTACACCTCGTATCCTTTCTGCGATTTATAAAAAGTATTTCCTATTAGCAACAAGCAATATACATAGGAAGTACCAATACAGTGTTTCATCAGCAAAAATACACGTTTGAATGATATGTTATGGCGTTTGTATGCTGAGGTTATGGTACGAGGTCATTGAATACAAAATTGGTGATAAACAATATCACTCTTTATTTAGGTTACATAATAAAATATAATATTTATTACCATTATCTTTCTGCATGTGTGCTGCTTAGACATCTAAATAATATCGTCATTACAGCCTTTTATTTTATAGTTAGGTTATGTCTGAGGTTGCACAATTTTTAGAAACATAAACGTTTAGAAGACATGCCACCCGTAATTACTTTATGAAGAAGGTTTAATTGAATAAGTCAAAACTATTTAGTTGTTGCAATTCATGGACATTATAAAGAAAACTTTGTAATCCCTTTTAAGCATATTACGTCGTGGGTGTGTGATATTTAGCAAAATTTATGTTTATATGGAGAAGTGCAGAGATCTAAAGGTACTTTGCATATACATATGTATGTGTTACTGATATACTCGGTTAAATTTATTATTTATAATAATCATAAACATTTAAAAATCCATAGTCAAACAAAGGTAGGCATAATACAGAATACGCTTGCTACTATTACTTTTAGAATTACGATCGGATTTAGTCCACTCTATGTCAAGGTGTCACCGCGGTTACGTGAAAGAGTTACTTGGTTCTATTAACATGAAGTTAAATTAACTTAACATGTTCCTTTAATTATTTGATTATTTTCAGTCATTGTGATGAGTGCGCTGGGCGGCTGACCGTGTTCGTCGCACGAAACGTGACTGGCGAGTTCACGCGCTGACGGACGCTTTTCGCATTAATTAATATATTATTAGATTGCGAGTAACGTTTATTCACTACACAGTATTATGGAGCTTAAAGGTAGTCCCGAAGTTTGAAAGTTTATAGAGGAGGTACTGTTATTATTTGTTATATGTAAGTTTATTTACATCTCTATACGTATGATAAAACTGTAAGTAATCGCTGTCTGTCTGTACATAGAACATATATTTGAAATTTATTATGGGGGCCTTTATATACGCAGGGGAACCCAAAACAATGTTTTTTTTTTTCATTTTGTCTGCGTTTCTGTGTGTCTGTGTGTCTGTGCACGCTAGTCTCAGAAACGGATTATACGATCTGATTACAGTTTTCAGGATTATATTGTGATGGACTTGACATTTAGTGTCTTTTGTATCTTAATCAGTTATCAAAAAGAAGTTATGTCAAGTTGGCCGGGTCACCTAGTGTGTAATATGTATTAAGAACTAATATCCCGCTCTCGTTTCGCTTCGGCAATCGGGTTTACTTTAATTCTTTTCGCATCCAAAACTTACAAGTTACAAGACATTAGAGCTGTATTAATGCACTGCGCGATTTATTATAAAAAAAGTCAAAACTATTAAATAAGACAATGTGGTCTGGTGATACAAGTCCTTATCTTCTGCAGGTTCAATATTGTGCCTTATGATATGCATATTGCAGTACAATATACAGTTTACGATCGTAAAATCGGGATAGTCCACCTGGCAACATCGCACGTACCTGTGTCTCGACATCTATTAATAAACTCACGGGTGAAAGTGGTTTCACAGGCGAGGGCGCGGGCGCCCGAATCAGCTGACGCGTTACGTTTAGTTCTGGTTCACACTTTAATATAAATAGTGACTGATTGACAACACAGCCTAAGTCAGTGCTCCTAGAATTATGGAATATGGTACGGGGTTTCTTACATATATAGTATTGGTGTTCCCTAAAATCAGTGTGAAATAACCCTTAAACAAAAACAATTACGATCGAATTTGAATTTGTCTCTATTTTGCAATATTTTTTTCAAATTAATCCAAATGGATTGAATCAATTTCGAAGTAGGTTTTTACAAACACTTTTCGAAAGTCAACTATACCATCACTTCAACAAAGCCCTACGAGTGGCGCTGGTAGGAGAACCGGCAAGAAACTCCCAAGGAGTTTTTTTTCCAACTCACAGTTACAGGCTGCACTTAAATATTACTACTTATATCAAACTCATGACCAAGCACTCCTGTCATTAAAATATTCATCTAATTTCAACCAGAGTTTAGCTATACTGACTTCAATCGCATACCCCGAGAATAGAGAGTCGAAAGAGTCGATAGAACGACCCCGCTTAATGATGAGCTTCATTTCATTTTATCCATATTATTATAAAGTCATCTATATTACTACTGGTATTGCCATCGTTCCGTAACGTACACCTGGCTATCTACGATCCTATATTCAACTCAGCCGCTAAACGACACATTGTGTTCCGACTAGAGGCTTAATAGCCAGTAATTTCTTTCTTCACTCTTCGTTTTTGGCTGGCAATACCCATCAGCGAGGTCTGTGGCGTTGCCGATGTCCATGAACGACAGTGACCACTTACTAATTTGTAGCTCGCCAACTCGTTAATCGGCTAGTTCATAAAAACACTATTACGAGATGAATGCACGCGTGTAACTTTTACAACACATGACGACCTTTTAGAACTACTGAAAGGATAAATCAGATAACGTCAGTTGAAATGCAGTCATGAATGGTGGCTCATTTTAAGTATTGCTCCAGATAAAAAAAAATTGTTTTTAAATTGCTTTAGGTTCAATTTTGTACAAAGATATACGACACCCAAAATCTTCAACGTTACGAATTATTATGTATTACAACCAGGAGTTATTAACCCCGCTAATGCACATTCCATGCTCTGTTTCCTCTATAATTAAAAGTGACAAGAGACAGAGGGTGAACGTCTTGATTGTGGCCATTTGCGGGTATAAAAAACAGTGGCTCCACCCATCAAACTACTTTTTTCCTCCGAACGATGTATGAGCGCTCGAAATATATTTTTGTTTCGACATTAAAATAACTTCAAAGTGTATTTAACTTCGCTGTCACTACAAAGACCTTGTCTAAAAATTACCAAGAAAATTTGAACCTAAAGATAGTCGAACGTAATTTTTTAACGATTATTCTCTTCTCAAGTTTATTACGTTACTAAAATTAATGTATGAATCCACTTATTTACCGGCGTGTAATAAGTGTGCAGGTTTTGTATTTTATTGTACGAGTGTACTTAAGTACTAAAGGAGATAGTTTCTAAAGGAGTAGTACCTTCAATATTTGGTACCTTCAATAAATTTGTTATCGCACAATTTCTAACTACATATCAAAATTGGCCAAATGAGGTAACGATTTACCAATCTTAAATGGGTGCGAATTAGTCTCAGTGACGTCACACCCAAATATATAATTATGGCGCCCTCTAGAGGATGTAAAATCATAATTAGTAAAGCCATTTTTTACAATTATCTCAGCAATCACGAAACAAAAATACGTAAAACAATCGGTAGATAAACACACGAGTATTTAAGAACTGTTTCATATTCGCGTTTATATATAGATAAATCCAATTCACCACATCAGTTATGTTTACATTGCTATTACAAAAGGATCTTATTTAACTAGTACAATTGTGTACGACATAATTCAAGTCGGTCGGTCGTTGTTTTTGGGCACGACTTTTATACCGGCAGTTTGTAGAGCATATCAGTAAAAGCTGTGTTTGTAAAGGTCGGTGAAACCCCTATTCTATATTAATAGCGAGCGCCCCCGGGGTTTTAAAAGCGTCGGAAGCGCCCCACTTGCAATATATCAAGATATCGAATTCCAAACGTACCTTACTGCTAGTAATTTTGTTTTTGTTAAGTTTGAAATGAAATTGCGTGCAAAACCGTGGCCCATTATTAATATAGTGTCATAAAATATAATGTATGCGATGGATACGACTTATAAGTATTTATTAAATTGACCGTTCTCACATATCTGTTATTTAACAAATTGATGTACATATAGTCTAATCTAATAGAAGGTAACTCTTGACTTTCTAAAGTTATAACAAACTTGTTATAGTAAAAACTCTGAAATCGGTCAAAAGCCGTTTTATCTGAAAAAAAAAACATATAACTAACTCTTATTGTACAGGTGGGACAAAAATAGTCCAATTGTATCGTTAGACAAATTTAATTTTAACCTGTTTCATTGCGAAGAATTAATAATAATTATTAATTGCGTCTTTAATTTCAATCGAAGGTCAATATCATGAGCCCACAGTCAAAATTTCTTTTGACTGATTAAATGTATTGACTAATGCATAATATACAATAAAAACCTGTTTTTTAAAGATATTGTTTAGTATATCTTTATTAGAAACTAGTGGCCGCCCGCAACTCCGTCCGCGTGGAAGTGGTGGTGAGCATTTCCCTTCACTGCTCTGCTCCTATTGA
>DWJN01003387.1:0-13698 GCA_018248895.1 Carystus phorcus | reverse complement strand
GATCTGATGGAGTGAAGTGTTGGCAGTAGTGAAGCGATAAAATAATACCATAATAATAATAGCTAGCGTGTTCAGATAAATGACGTATACGGTCGCCAGGTGACGCTACGCCGTCCACACGCGATCTTAGCATGTCGTTGCCGTGTGGTGTTGACAAATGTTTCCTTTAGTAGCATTTAGCCTTATTATCGTAACATTTGATCTTCTTAATAAATTTATTTTATTGCGTGGAGATTTTGTATTATTTTAACCACATTCCATCGCAGTTAGTATCTATTATACTTGACCAATATCTGACTTCATAATGATCTAGTATTAGTTTACTAAAATTTTCGCCGGCATGCATAGGTACTTTGAAATATGATACTATGTTTTATTAGTGAGTGTTTTATTAGTATTTGAAAACCACCATAAAAATACTTATAATATAGTGTATGACTCAATTAATAAATTTAAATGTTTCCTTCTTGGCTGACAATGTGCCAGTATTGTACTCGGAGATGTTCATGGGTTTCAATGATTACACACCATCAACTATCCGCGTATTTGTTTCCCAATATTGATGAAAAATTTAATAGGCCCAACGCGCCAAGACAAAACACCCGAAGAATGTTTGATACGATTATAATTAAGTATCGTTTTATCAATTATATATATCGTTTTATCAATAATAACATATACAATTAATTTGTTAATATATTAAATAGTTATTGGAACTGCTTCGACTTTTCTATTGAAATGCAGTCATTTGAACAAACTGTTATAGCCTACCGCCATCTGTTGTTAAGTAGCGCGAACGACATAACTCTAGAAATTATTATAATGAAGAATATCTACGAATATTATACAAACGTAATAATTTCAGTGTAGGATATTAAATATTGAAATATGTGATAATTTATGAAAATGTAATACTTTATTAAATTCTAGCAGATTATTAAATAGATTATTTCTGACGCAAATAATTGACAATTGGTACATGCAGTGAATAGATAAGCAAGCAAGTAAACTTGCTACTTAAATTGAAATGGAAAGTAAAAAGTTAAAGTAAATTTAAGTAAAGCATACGCAATTCAATTAACTCACTTAATCTTACATTTATATTGTATATTCTTTCTCTTTCTAAATTCATCTTCTACTTACTTATAATTAAGAAATATTTAATTTATATAGATTGTAAAAAAAATTAATTACTTACACAAATATGTTTTAAAACAAAAAAAAATGTTTTTCGTTACCAACATAGTACGTGAAAGTACTAGTAATAAATGTCTTAAAAATATTTTAATACTTACATTGGACAGAGACGCACCTTTTATTTATGCATCCGAAATTCCTTGATCGTTATTTCTGGTAGAACGATGTTTATCTTACAGTTGCCTCGTAAACGTACCGTGTAATTCTAGTATCGAATTTCTTTTTTTATTTTAGTAATTTTATATGCGTTAGTCTCCATAGGTGCTAATTAAATACCATTAAGTCACACTGTTTATTTCCTTCGTTCAAGAAAATAAATAACATTTGCTTACATTACTTAATAGAACAGTCCAATGTAATGTTATTTAATTAGCATTGAATATTATTTTGTGTTCTTTTGTAAACAAAAAGGAATTTTACAGAAATGTTTTATGGATGGAGGACTTAGAACATTTACTTTTAGGATTTCGGGTGATATTTGGCTTATTTAGTACCCAGCTTTCGCAAATAAGACATATATGTACATATTTCTGAAACGAACTATTTTACAGATATCTATAGTAGTTTTTTATGATCAGTGAGGCATGGATAACACAATAATTTTAAACAAATACCGTTGCTATTAGGTATTTATCGTTTTTCTGAAAATTGTATTAGATGGAGCCTGTACGCATTATTAATTACTTCGTATACATGTACAGCGATAAAAGATAAGTGACCACAATATTTCAACAGATATAATGATCGTAGATACTTAATTTTATTTGTTCATAACGTTTATTAGCTCACCCAGTGCCCTCGTGTGTACTGGCCACAATAAACTCCATAATTTGGGAAAATATTCAATCAACAAAAATTTAAAAAAGGAATATAAAACAAAGGCCTACTAACGAATTAGTTCGCCAATTACTGTATCGATACAACTCACCGACGTGCCACAGATGTAGGAGATAGCGTTTATCGTCGGAATTAGATCGTCACGTCTGCGTTTGGCTCGGTTTACATATTCTTCTTGTGCGAACGTAAATCTTCCATTGATTTACGCACAAGCACGTACTTTAATTTACAGCTGCTCCGATTCCGTTGGATTCCGCTGGAAAAAACAGCTCCATTTGACAAACTACAGATTTTTTTCAAGGGCAGGCAATTAGTGCGACAAGCTATCTAATTATACGGAATAATAATAACGTGACAATGTTTTACGTTAACTACTTTGTGATATATCAACAGATTTTCCAAGGGTTAATAAATATATACATACATTTGCTGTCTTACAGTCTTAATTATTAAACTTTCCTTACAATTTCGACCATAACATATTTCAATATCGTTATATTAATAATACGTTCAATATGACGAATAAATTTAGATCACACTCAAGTATTGTGCAATGTATTTAATTATGGAAAATTTTGATCAGTCTGAAGATTCAAAGTCGTGTCATGTCGTAAACAATGGTTGGCGGTAGACCACCCAACTGCTACTCAGTCCACAATCTGTGGCCAGTATAATGATCTGGCGTCTGGTTGGTTTTATACCTCCTATAAATCACTCACATAACGCCGAAAAATACCTATTAACGAAGTGCCGAATTGGGTCAGAGTAGCGTGCCTACTCGGATGCTTACATTGACTTCAACAGATTTTATATGGATTAGCTGAACATGTGCGACATGAAAACTGATTTAGTGAAAACTTTTTATTAGACTGTTTTAGAGATTTGTGTAAGGACGAAAATACTGATGAAAATACTCTCTTTGCGACACATACATTATAGGTGTGTGATTATTCTCTTTAAATTTTAGAACTAGATAACCAATACATATTTACGGGAGTTATTTCTTAACATGATATTTGTTCATAATTGAGCTAATTAAAACGAATCTGCTCTTCAAGTGATCTTCAATGTATTAGAATTGTTAAATATTGCATCTGAAATTTATTTATAAATAGATAAATGTACATCAGCAATGATACATCATAAACAACTATGACTGAGCGTAAAATCAACATCAATATTTGATTTGTCGCATAATTAATAAACTCGGCTGGGAATCGAAACGAATCTTGGTAGTCAACACAAAATAGTCTAAACAGTTTTAACAATAGGTGTTATCAATCTTTCTATCTTTTAAAGAGTTTTATACATCAAATTAACAGATTATAACAATTATTTATTAATAACGACTTGTTTGATTTTTCCAAAATTATATTATAATGATCAGTAAAAGTCATAATAACGCGATGATACACACATACATGGGCAAACATTTTTCGTTCTGGTTTCATAGTCCAGGCACTGCGATGTGAATAAATTATAAGCGAGCACAACGCCTCCTGATCCACCATCGAAACTTGACCTTCCCCATCCCTCCCATTCATGCCGGTAATAGAGGCCGGGAGGAAAATTCATGGATTTATATAAGGTCTCTCGAAGTTGGTTACTGAACGACCCACTTATGTCAGAACTGTACGTATTGTTGTACCTGATCCCTTGAGCTAGGGAATCCCAAGTTGCTTCTGTAATTATTAACTTAAACATAATAATTGCCTGTTTCGTAGTTGTATTATTTTGTGCTCTTTTACACAATGTTTTAGTTTTTTGACAACTTCGACTTTTTATTCAAAACAATAAAGAATTTATAGTCGAATAAGTTAAGTCTGAAAACATTTTATGATAAATTTAATTCGGAAGTATACTCAATATTTATTTATTAATTATTACTTAAATATTTTTTAAGTTAGTTAAGACCCCCAAAATGTCATTTCTGAGTAACTAAATGAACAAATAGCCTTGAATTATCGTTCAAAATAGTCAAAATTTGAAAAATTTAGTCCTAATTTGTAAATATCACTTTAAGCTCATGTATAAACAAAGAGGTCAGAACCATATAATCTGTGCATACTCGATGAGGGTGTATTACATAGGGTAGTACATACATAGGGTCTAGAACGAGTCCCGCGACGCGACCCCTCAGTGAGCTAAGAAACCAATTACTAACGTTCAGTAATATTAATCGGGACATAATTGCTATGGCCTGTTCATTTTTGATAGTTTCATTTTATTTGAATTATTTTCTTAATAAACTAACTTCTTCTTTTTCCTTACGTCAATGGCCTACATTGACCACTTTACGTTGTATTTAATGCGTCAATCAAAACAAAATATTATCATCATGTATAACTTGAAGTCCTCCAATATCACAACATTGGCGTTTCAATCAACCAATTCTTTAGTAATTTTATCTGAATAATATCTGAAGTCAGTTTTATTAATAAGAAATGAATACGAATATCCTAATTGTGCTACTCGACAACAGATGGCACTATTCCATTAAAATATCTAGTGGGCAATAGCATAAACGTTCACATTGTTTTGCTAAAAATTGATATGTTACGTTATGAAATTATTATGTATATTTTACATTTTATTGAACATTATTAAAACTTTATACATTTATTTATGCTTATCTACACTTACTTACAATTTAACTATCAACTCTACGCCCTCCACATGCTTCCGTTTTGTCTCAATCCCGTCAAATATTTTAGATAATTACGACCAGAAATAACATTTCCAATGTTTAAAGTAAGGAAACGAGGAGAGTTATTTGTGGAACACTTTAACCTCCTTGTTTATGACAACGCCTCTAATTCCGTATTAAGCCGCGGTGATCGGAAGTGTAACTAACGATATACGAGTACTTGTTACAAAAGTAGACTTACATTTTGTATCAGTAAAATTGGTTTTACCAAGACCATTACTTATTAACTGTTTCGTTTTCATTTAGAGCTTTTTATTTTATTTTTATGTACACTTCTAAAAAGGATCAGAATACTACAAAAAACTATGTTATTAAAAATGTGTTTTCTTTGATATAATTAATTATATTCCTGTACTGCCTGCCTTCAACCCATTAATGGCCCACTACTGAGCACGGGTCTCTCCTGTACTACAAATGATAAATGCTTGAATCATAAATTATGACTAAGAAAATGTTATTATGGAAATGTAATCTTCTACTTTTCGAATTCAATCGATCGATTTTTAAAGTATTATATTTATTAACATAGCATGATAATCAGCAGCTGACCTTAAAATTATAAATATCTAAATAAACAGTATTCCATTTTAAAATTATTAAACAGATAGACGTGGTTAGCGTTCTGAAACATTATTTTCAATCCATTATCCCGCTTTACATTCCGTCACATCACTTCATTTGATCGAATCGTCTCGACCGCGTTATTTTCTATAACTACGCGATGTCTCGAAATAACTGCGCGCCGACAGCTGAATCTATCTATACGTCGAACTGTAATACATTGTGCAATAAAATAATCCAAACGAAATAAAAACGTGGGCACAGACGAGTATAACGTGACGTTGCGTACGTGGGTGTACATTTTACTACTCTTGCCAGGTCATGAGTTTCAGGTAATGAAGCAAATAATATGAAACACAAGGAATACTTTTAAGACAATATTATATATTTGCTAGCAGTGGTAGATTACATTACAATTTCCAACGATCGAATTGTGTTTAAACTTTTTCAAATCCAGTTCAACGCACAAACACATTTTGTTCAACTATTAAGTAGTTCAGTTACATAAACACAAATAGATGTAAAATGGTTATTTGTCACAACTTTAATTAATATATGATCCAAGCTACTGCATAGTAAATATTTGGTTTATTATAACGTTTAAAATAATTAAGGAGGGATAACCAAGTTTTTATTTACTCGTGTACAATTTGTAGTGCCCCATAGACGTCGCGACGATGTATGCAAATCGGTTGCTTATGCCACATTCGCACTGCGGGGGACGCTCTGTTACAATTAAAATATGCAAATGGGTGATATTACCCACTACTTTTCGTTCCAACTCGATGAAGCTCAAATCAGTGGGGATGCGAAACAGTTAGTACCCTCGTTTCACGACAGTGATCAAAATATCTGTTAGATTATAGTAGATATAAATTAGGTAGGTATTATTTATGTGTTTTTTCCTCTTGCTTTTCTTCTGCTCTTTATAAGACGCATTTTCAAAACGAAACATAATAACTAAATGTCTATATGAAATTAATGGCTTGATTTTGAGTTCAAGGTATTATCCATTAATTAGCCTTTTGTAGTAGACTTTTTACCATAATAAATATTTAATGAATTTTTCTTGTATTTTTCTCTTTTCTTTTTTGGCGGGTAATAACATCAGTGATGCCAGTGTATCTATCTATCGCATGTCCAGGAGGGACGATGACTACTGATTATTATGTGGCTCGTCTACTTATAACAAACTAAGATGCACTGACTACCAAATTAACTGACAGTATAAACCTTTACCTACTACCTTATATCAATCACCATTGACTCTACTGTACAAATCTATTGGGTAAAAATAATATCAATCGGAGGTTTCATAACATTCTAAGCGATGCCAACATGAGAAGTAAATAGAGTAGAATATTAAAAGAAAGTTTTGTTGCAGTACTGGTTACAAATATGTATATAGGGAAGAAGGATTACTTCAAAAAGGTCCTCAGAGTCCAATAGAAAGAAACTAATAAAACAATAACTATCTTTATTCACATGGTTTATACATGTATGTAGGTATCTATCTCATTTCTGGGTCTTCTGAATGAAAGCGCGTTATGTAACAACTATGAACCTGGTATACGAGGTCAATTAAAAAACAATCACCACGCTTTGAATCCACATGTGATCACTGACAAAAGATTTTAATCCAACACTTTCGTTTTCAGGATCTAAGTTATTTAAGATGATGGTTAAACAACATGGTTTATACATCATTCTGTTATATTAAAAACTGATGTTCAAGATGGAGTCATTGCTGTGTAACTATTATCAGCCTGTAAATTGGATACAACAGCTAAACGGCCAAATTACACAGATTGCGCACCGTCGTCGCGCCGTTACCATGTAAATTAATAAAATGTAAATTCCACGCCTATTCTACCCTCTGTAAATGGGGTCTAAGGTGGATGTGCCACTTGTATGTACGAAGTACTAGTTAATTCTGTTCTGTTAAATATATTTACTTGAGGATCAGTCGTGACCGAACATGTGAATGGGTTTTGCTTATATTATGAAACTTTTTATGGATTTAAGGGTCTTCATTTATTATAGAATCAAGGTCAAACTCACCTACTCTTAGTATACTTAAATAATGAACAAGAGCCTATGCTTCCAGGTATTTTATACTGGAAAACTTGGATATCTTGCTATTCAATTGAATCCCGAAGGTCTTTGTACTAAGGTTTTTCGCGCTTATGAGCTACCATCTGTTTTCTGAAGCTAACTGTAAAGTATTTTTAAGTCTAGTTCGAAAGCCGTAGGCACTATCAACGTCATAATTATTGTATGGCTTCCCTTGTGTCACAAATTTGTTGGTCATCGATAATCACTCTACATCAGGTGACCTGCCTGGTCATTTGACGCAATTATTACTACTATAAGTTATATCTTCTAATTATTGCAAACTAGTTTATACTAATTCGTTGTTAAAATCATCAAAAACATTTACAGATTAATTTTTTTTATATGCAGATTACTACTATACACAGATTGAATTAATATACAGATTTAATAACTAAACAAAGAGACTTAGCATTTGTTAATTAATCCATAGATAGAAACCTTTCAGGTCTTTGTAATTCAAGAAATCTGCGTTATCTAAGGATTGCAATCACGGTGACAACTACTAAACTCCAAAATTACACAGATTGCGAAACGTCGGGGCCGTGTTACCATGTAAATTAATAATATGTAAATTTCCACGCCCGTTTGAGCCTTTGGCTCTAGAAACGAGGGCTAAATCGTTTGCGCCACTCATACATGCCATAGATTAATTTGAACTCTTGTAATGTTTTTAATTACGCTTTTGAATTAAGTTTTTCCGCTCCTTTAATGAGAATGTGGCTATGCATTCACTAATTTACGCTTGAAGGGCAGGATGCAGTATGCTCCAGCTATGGGCTTTATGTGGATAGTCTTTTTTATGTAAATAGTGGACAAGCAACAGACAAGCCATCTAATGGTAAGTAAGAAATAAACAACATCAAAGGTGTCAATGTATTGCCGGCCAAAAAAACTCGCGTGCCGTATTATTTTAGACTAATTTGTGAAACTATAAAACGCTGTTAAGTTGTAAAAATAGTCGTGTTAACTGTTAAAATAACAATTTAAATTATTAGTGTTATATGAACAAGAGAAATTAAAATGTAAACAGATTTGAAAATCATAAGTCAGATAATAAAGTTATTGTGAAAGCGTAGGTAGCTGTAGGATTCACAAGTTGATCACAATCCGAAGGTCAATACTCGAGGGGAGCAGCCAATATGTCGCGAGGGTGCACCCACGTGTCGAAGGGTCATAATCCACGAGAAAATACGCTCGTGTGTCCGACGTAATTGAAAAAGCTAAGCCTGAATTGCCGCTTATACACAAATATGTGATTTAGATACTAAAAATATATTAGTAAGTTTAAGTGTTTAATCTATGATAAGTAAGTTCTCAGCGTTAAAGAGAAATTAAGATTGAAAACGATGGCAGCGTATATTTCATCAGGGTGCATCAAATTCGCGTTTATGCCTATGTTATAAATTATTTTCTGCGAATATTTCAATTATAAAGTATAGTAGTATCAAAATATTGTAATATAAACAATTTGTTAAATAATTACCTCATATGAATGTTATGTGTTCTGCGAAAAATTGATAATTATGTAACACATGCTTTAAATAACGAGTACTAAAACTATTTAAATATTACGTTTAATTATGGAAGTAATATTTCCAAAATGCAGTTACCACAAACGTCACAGCTGTTTTCTCTACTACGCAATAGGTGACGCTACTTGTTACTAAAATCTAAGTATTGAAAACAATTATAATAAATATTTTATGCTATGTTTAAATAAGTGGACAGTAAAAACAAAACACGGTTGGTAATTATCAAATTCGTTTTTTTATGACTGTTACTTAATTTGTTTAAGAATCGACATTTTATTTCGTAACCAATCTTGAACTAGATTCAAGTCATTCAAGTTTGTTTTCATCTGGACAAGTCAATATTTATCCCGTATAAAAATTCGAAAATGTTTTTAATCGGTTTAGACTTTACATTATATATGAACTAAGCACTAATAAATAATATATACTAGACTTTGAACCGGTTGTCTGACCGGAATTATTGTAGTTATTATGATGAATATAAAATTGCATATAATATGTATATAATTTCAAGAGTCACGTTTGTCACTGACGCGGGCGTCAAAGAGGTATTTAAGGTAACAATACTTAAAATGTTAGAATGGAGAGTTGCAGTAGGTAATTGACAGACACCTGAATCTGAACTTACTTTGTTGATGCTTAATATTTTAAATACAACGAATGCTTACGTTAAAATTCAGGGAACGTATTATTAGCTTTATTTATACACATTTAGTAGTGGAGCAAACATTAAGAGGGTGTAACATATTACAGTATACTCGCATAGATTGATAATAGCCGATATTATCTATAATTCGCATGTGTAACGTAATGTACATCAACATTATACATAGGATATTAATTTAATCCGCTAGCTGTTGGAATTAGGGCATTAACGTACATTTGAACATTGATTTCAACCCATTAGTGGCCCACTACTGTGCACGCGTCTCTCCTCATCACTGAGAAGGACTAGAGCATACTAAGCTACGCTGATCTAGTGTTTATTGGTGGAGGGGTTAGTGGCCAAATCAAATGTCGGATTTTTTTTTATAATACCCGAAGACCTCCAACATGCCTTAACGACTACTATTTACGATAACAACCTGAGCCGACGGCCTAACGTGCAGTCTGAAGCAAGGAAACGTTTAAGATTTTTTTACCGTTGCTTAAGTTAGGTTGCTTTATTGTCGATCGCTTAGGATCGACTCGAGCCATTGGGCTATAATCGGTTATACGAAATCAAGTCAGTAATATGGCAAGGTTATCAGGATCTGATGAGCTTCTAGCCTGAACACTCTACATACATACTTGTTGATTTTATGAGTTACATGAACAAGAGTTAGTTGTATTGGTCCTATTGAGTAGGCCTGAAATACAAATGTCAATCCTAAGCCGAAAGACTAAAATGTCGTGCGAAACGACAGAAGCCGCTCTAACTGTTGATAGGGCTTCAGGTAAAGATTATAAATATCATCAATATTATTGATAGTTTGTTATATTATTACTTCTTTTATAATATTTCCGTAAAGTCTGCTTGGCTTGATTTTATCAGCCAACAAACATTCGTTGACTCTTTCTGTTTCGGTTGAGGTTTTAGAGCCGGTAATTTCTTTCTTTATTAGCTTATTTATTGAGCTACAAAACCTTTGGTCTTACCGATGTTTCGGTTCAACGGTGAACACTTACCATAACGTGGCTAGCTATTTTTCGGTCGGACAATTACATAGAAAAGTATTACATAAATATAAAAAAGTTAAATAACATAAATATCATATTTGTATACTCTTTCGGAGACGTACATTATAATTATCTAAGCTCGATATAATAGCGGAAATTAAGAAAATAACTGCAGTACAACGCCATCTATCGCTGAATAGCGCTCAACATACAAATGAATTTAATCTGTATTACATACGTTAAATGGAATTCGTAATAATTTTTGGCATTAAAATTATGATATATTCACTTACAGAATTAAAATGACACGCAAAAGAGTAATAGCTGTTACAATTACACATAATTAGGAGTAAGATAAATAACTCAACTCTACAGACGAATACTCATGCATAGAAATGGCGCCAGTAGTAACTTTAAATTTCAATTTGTAACTTAGTAGGTTATTCATAAATTAATTTATTTCGTAATCAATTTTAATGGTTGAATGCATATATCTTATACTAAATGTACCCTTTAACGAGTATTTTATTATTTGAAAAATAAAATTCTTTGTTCCGGAATAAAATTGTACTATTAAAAAAGCTAGCGGCCAATGTGTACAAAAAATATACAATATTTAATATTGGCTCACTTTTGTATAAGTACAGAATATATATTATTTTATTATTATTCGTATGTTAAACAAGTTAAGTCGAAAGTTACATATTTATATACTAGTAATGAATCTGTTCTCGTGGACGTGGACAAAAAAAATTTCAACAAAGTATGAAGCTATTCAAGTATTAGGTAAGATATAAAAGATTCTACTGTAGTTATTTTAATAAATAAATAGGTATATTATATACTAGACAACTTTAAAGACTAAAGTAGGGTAAACAAGCGCCTGACAAAACTAAATAACAATGTGGTTTGTGGATACAACTGCTAAAGATAAGCATTTTGTATTCAGAAGCGAAATAGTAGGTGTTTAAATATTATGTACCAACAAATGACGAGACTATGTAACAATCACGATTTCTTATATAACTAGCCTACAAATGAACAGACGAGCAAACTAATAGTAAGTGCTTACCGTCGCCCATGATCATCGGCAACACTAAAGACATTTTTTCACTCTTTATTCAAAAGGCTAGAATTTATTCTAAGACTAAGTATTACTAAGGGCCACCGGTGCATTTACAAAAGATCCCAGATTTCCCGAATTATGCACTGATTGAAGATGCCGGGGGGGTTTTAGTAGGTACAAATGATACATAACCCGCAACAGGTATCATGTGACGATTTCTCCCCCGAGACAAAAAAAAAGAAAAGAAAAAGGTATTACAATGGGCGGACTTAATGCCTGAGTCATCAAGAAGCGTTGCAAACTACGATAGAAGAAAGAAGAAATACAGTATATTAGTGTTCGATAAATCTATAAGAAACTAATACTCTAACGGATATCAACAACAACAGATCGATTAATCGTTTCATAGAACACTATCAAACTTCCGACGATAGATATGTAGGTATTAATTTATTTACATACAGTGTCTAATCTGGATGAGATATGATAATACAAGGATACAAAGCTAACCTGGAAATGACATAAAATACCCGAGCGTAGCAAATCAAACCATACTTTGGAATTTGTCCCTATTTTAGTTTATAAGACGTAGGTACTTCTTTTGCCGTCACTTTACCTCGATGTTAAAGATTTCCCAAAATGAAGGTAGAATAAAAAAATACGTGTATTAGTGTATTTAGAAAATGGCCACATGAATAAATGATCTTGAATTTGAATCGAGTGCCTATTTGGAGCACATACCTACTTTTGTTGCGTGTCACGTTCTCAAAGGTATGAAGAGTTTTTTATGTGCGACCTTAATGTCGCGTTTGTAGTTTGATTCAAATGTCAACTTCTACAACACAAATAATTATGAAAGTGTTTTCCTGTTTTTAATATATTACGAATTTACTTTATTTTTTATTACTATTAATTTTTAGATTTTCAGACAGAAATATATTGAGATAATAAGCCCTGTATTTTGTTTCGAATCGTACATTGTGTGCATACAAATGAGTTATTACGATATGACTACAATTCAATTCTCCGGTAGTAATACTGAGAATATCGTCAAATTGTGAGATAAGACCCAAGTGATAATCCTGGTGATGATTTCAACGAGTTTAAGACGATTTATTCAAATATTAATTAATAATATCGAAGAAAAATTACCAGCATCTCTCAATGTTATATTGAAAAACCCAGCATAAGCGAGATTCGACGAATATCAATAGTTATTTCATCTTTTGTATATCGCACAAAATTTCACACTAACTTTTATATGCAAATTACTACCGTATTTGAAACAAGATGATCACTTCTAGCGAATCTCTATCCGTTATCTGTCTATCCGTCGGCAAACGGGGGCCAATCGAATTACGTTCCCATTATTATTTGAGATCGTTTGCAACGCCATAACAGGGGTGAATTGAGTATAAAAAGCTTTCGAAGCTATAGACTAATTACGTTCATATAGTAATATAACAATTTTAAATACAAGATTTCTCTTATTCTGTAACATTTAATGGACCTGTTAGTAGGGAGAGCTATGAAACAAAAGCCACTAGATTCGATTCCAGTCAATGGAATTAGTAATATTACAGAAGGTAACTAACTAGAGTGGTCATGTAAAAATCCTCATTGATGTATGTTCTTTAAATATCCTATCGATAATTTAAAGGTCTAAATGAATGATTCTTTAGAGTAGTCGTCGAGAGCTGAACATCGCAACTAATGGCGGCAACAGTTGGAGTTCCTCAGGGGTCCATTCTCTCTGTTCTGGCTAAATGTGACCTTCCTTCCTTAGATTTAATGGAAAGAAGAGATTCATTGTCCTAATTGAGAGCAATCAGCAAAGCCTTAAACATAGATGTAGGGTTTCCTTATAATTTTCTATACATTTTGAAGAGTGTGCACTAGAACAGCACGAATTAATCCCCCATCTCCATTCCTCAATCGAGTGACCCCACGCACACCGCCTACACCCTTTTGCTGTAAACATCCCGCCCGTAAAGACTATACAGTTTGCCTCGTCGATATGCGTT
>DWJN01003386.1:0-13699 GCA_018248895.1 Carystus phorcus | reverse complement strand
AACTAACGACGAACAAACGATTAAAAATGAAAAAAGGTCAAAAATCAAAAACAGGGGGGCTAACTTCAGTGAGCCAAAATCGGGTCATTTGGGAGCCCTATTACAGATATCACAGATACGACCGAAGTCGTGTCGTGTCGTGTCGTCGAATTAGTGTTGCACCGCAACTTAAACAGAACATACACATGAAATATCTGTGACATAGACTGTGGTTAAATTAAAATATATTCTGCTCTTTGTCATGGAATAAAGACTGAAACTGACTGAAGTAAAATTCAGTCAAATTATTATTAGAACCTGTGGCAATTGTGACAGCAAGAAACAATTGATTTACGTTATTTTCGAAATGAGTGCTAAAAATGATGGAAATAATAAAAATTTTAAAACAACACCTCCAACCAAAAATAAAGTTCGTAATCCCTTTGACAAAGCACTCATTGAAAGATTACACAAACCGATATGCAGGTAAATGTTCAAATTTAATTAAGTAAGTACAATAATGCACATCATCTTTTGAGTACTTATTAATCAATGAATTGTATTCTGTATAGTCCTGGTATGTGCAAGATTTACAAAAAGAAAAGCGGCGGATCCTTTAAATGGGACATAGACCAAGCTTGTACATTGGCACCCGCCGATATTGTTGTATGCAATAGTCAGTTCGAGCCATCGCCTGATCCTGCTTTGGAGAGAATAGCCGAAGAAGCTACCGAAAGGTACTTGCATATATATTTTATTTTCATATATACTGTTGATAAGTAAAATTTTGATATAGTTATCCTACCAATAGTTACCAATTAAACATTATCAGTAATAAATTAATAGTACTTAGGTACTTAATTATTTAAACTTTGTTCCTTTTGTAAATTTTCTGGGTACTGCACTGTGTTTACCAGTTGCAAATTGTAAATGAATACAACTATATAAAACATCTACTGGTACTGTGATTTCTAACTAATGTTTATACCATATAATATACATACCAAGTAATAATTATAACTTAGGGTTTGAAAAGGTCTTATCATAATTATATGCTACATACTTATACATTACTATTAATTATAAATTTAACATTATATTACTGCTAAATTAAACTGTATTATGCTTTTAAATATTAAAGTTCTGTATTCACTATCCTTAGCATATATGTTATATTACCATTGTTAATTTTCTTGCGACTCAGTTCCTAAAGTAAAAGCAGTCATATCCCGGTTGCTTACATCAATCCTATGCTATCATCCAAGTTAAGCAAAAGTGCAGGTGGTACCTAGATGAGTTATCATTAGTGGCAAACATTTCTTGAGCATTTCTGTGCTTTGGAGGGCATGTTAAGCTATTGATCCCGTTTGTTAACATAAATAACAGTCAACTGGCCAATTTGAGGCCAATAACCTCTTGCATATGTTTGAAAAGTGTAAAACTAAATTTATGCTATGTGAATTGGATAACATTTACACTGTTAATTGTATAAAAGATACAATACCAGGAACCTACAATACAGGGAATTCTTGTGTGGGGCCATGAGCGTTAAGCATAACCCAATTATTATTAAAATAGAATATCCTAAGTAAATTACAACTTTATACCCATTCCATCATACATTATTTATTGTATATTATTATAACTAATATTAATATAACTAAACAGCAACATTGGGTGTTTTGTGACACTTCTTTTTTTTTTTTTATTTCAGATTTTTCTCCCAAGAGATGGTTATGCCAAGTCCTCTTGAGAGTTCAAAGAAAGTGAGGTCTGTACTTCAAACTTGCATTGACACAAGTCTACAAATAACTAGTGTTGTTAAAGCAATTGTAGATAAAAAAGATGGTGAGTAAACTTCAACATAATAGGATTATGACAATTTAATATAATATTTACGATTGATTCATTTTGCACTTGCTGCTAATTGTGCAATTTCATTTTGGAAAATAAATAGACTATCCTCAAATTTTGTATGTTTTGTCTTGAATCTCATAGTTGTTATTGTATTTATTATAATGCTAACTGTTCTATTTCACTTTTGTGTGTATATTTAAATTTTTTTAATATCTGAATGTTAAAAGTTTGAATAATGTATTCAAAGTATACAGCTGCTGTACAGTTTGGCAGAGATTTATATTGTTCTACTGTACTTACTTTTGGAAATGAATAAACTAAGAATAAAAATAATAAATTGTTGTGTAATATTGGGATTTTGCAAGATCCAGTTTAAAAATTCCATCAAATCCTCCATTAGTTATGTTGTTATGATGTCATTTAATTATTTTGTGTCATGGTTTTGTTAACTAAATATTTATTGTTTGGTATTCAGTTTCAGCACAAACAGTTCTAACTTTGCCTCCTATTCTACCGCCAGAAGTGGAAAGCATATTACAACCATTCTGCACTTACAATGAGGTATAATTTGTACTCTTTTATTTTTACGCCGTGGATCCTTTATCGCTATAGACTTAAAATATATATTTTTTAATTATAATTTATTCCAGGAACAAAATCACATGTTGGATGAGTATGAAATTACTGCTAATGGATCACTTCGGCGAAAGCTATTCTTTGAAGAGCACAGTGACATGGAACATTATGATTCTGAGCAAACAGATGAGGAATCACTCATAGCACCCCGTCCACCTTCAATACATGAAGCCCATACTCCTGTAATATTCAGTCCAGACTTAGTAAGTGTATCTACATAACAATAACAGTATATTTATTAATATAATTATAATAAATATGTCGGTGAAGTGCCAAAGATTGTTGATCTGAAGATAATAACAAAATGCCAAATAACAATATTTGATGGAGTCAGGTGTTGAATTGGTGTGTTCATACTGACAAAAAATGTATCAATACTCCTGTGTATTAAAAAGCAAATTATGAAGTATGGTTCTATTTGTCCTTAACATAAGGTTCTTAACAGTTATTGATCTACATATATTATTATGAAGCTGAAGAGTTTGGTGAACAAGCTAATCTCAGGAATTACTGATTTAAACTTTAAAAATCTTTATTGTTGAATAGCCCACTTACCAAGGAAGCCTATATAGACTATATACTATAATACTACAATCAATAGGAGCTTAAAGTAAACAAAATTTGGCCCTGCCAAAACAGACAAGTGTTCCAATTTGATACAATGTTTGCTGGGTTTCCTAGTGCTAGATAATATTTATTGACACCTCCTTATGCCAGACACTGTAGTTTTGTTCTGCAATAGGCAGTTCATGAGTTTTAGCAAATATGCTACTAGGGTAAATGTTTTTAAAACTTGCAGCTGCACAGATGGATTATAAAAATTATGAAGTCTTCTTTTCTAATTAATTAATTATTAGTTTTAATATTACAAATTTCTATATTCACAGAGTCGCGATCTTGTGACCAAAGGCATGAAGCGTACATTTGGTACGCCACTTCAAAAGAATGCATCAGGCAGCAGCAAGCCGTGCTACAGAAACAAAATCCTGGATGTCGTAGACTTCGGGGAGCCCTGCTTTAGTCCCATCGAGTTTCGTACACCCAAGCGAATGGACCAGGGGTCTGCTACGTCGTCATCACTTGCCTCGGTTTCCATATCACCGGTCACTAAAGCCACGTCCAGTGACGAAGAGGTAACTGTGAACATATAAAAATATAGTTTTATCAATTAGAAAGATCATTAACTGGTTGGGATAGATGAGATAGTATTAATTTAAGTTTTCATCAATGCTAGTTTTTTTCTTTGTTATATAAAATAAGTTTTTGTGGGCCAACAGTTTAGTTAATCGGAGATTCTCTATGAAGCTATATGGCAGCCATCAAACTGTTCATAAGGGCTATACAATTTCTGCTAAATTTAAATATTGAGTGTGATACCCCTGTTGTAAAATATGCATGGATTAATATGCGAGTGTGCGCGCACTATCATGAAGGATCATATTATTATATAAATAATTATTTTTCTAGTCAGTTCTTATTCTAGACACTAGAGGGACGTTTGTCGCTCCACAAAAATCGACAGCGTCGGGCAAAACTTTTGGTCGATGGTTTAATTGCAGTTAGCGTCCAAGCACAATTTAAATATTGATCAACTAAAAGACTACAGCGCGCGCGTTCTAATGTTTCTATGTACGAGTACATATAGTGGTTACTGCTTCATCAAATGAGTTGTTTCATCACAGTCTTTACAAGTGGTATATTTTGTAATATTCTTTGCAACATAAAGTATGTTTTCCAATACAATATCTTCATTCGCAAAGACCATTATTATGCATCAAATTACATTAGAAGAAGTTTCACCTGTTGCAATACGCACGTTTTCCGAAAACAAAATGAATTATGAGGTATAATTTTATTGTATTGGCAAAATATTTAAAAAGAAACAACATAATGGTATATGCTTAGTATCTAACATTATCAGAGAGACATAAGTATTTAATTTTTCATTCGCATATGTTTATGTATTATTGGATCTAAATTAGTGTTTGTTTTCAGAAAAATAATTTCACATCGCCCGAGTCTGATGCAATGGCCACCTGCCTTGACTGTGCACCGGAAAGTGAGAAGGGAAAATGTTTATGCAAAATCACACCGAATAAATCACTCTTAGGGAGAAGTACCTCACTAAAAAATTCTCCACATAAAAATTTGAGGGGATCAAGTTCATTGTCAAAACCGCGCAGTCTCAGCATGTCCAGCTTGAACAGGAGCAGATCAGTGCAAAAATTGGATTTCAGTATGGATATGAGTGTTGATGAATCTTTTCACAGTAACACAGAAGGTAAGAAATTACCATACATCTATATTTGTCTTTTATAGACTCTGAAATGATAGATAGAGCACCAATGTTTTAGCAACTTTATTCAGAATTTTCTGAAGAAGGTTTTAGTACCAAAATTATGATGATGATATCGATCAATCATGTCCAATTGATGAATAACTTACAGTTGAAAATGTTGAATTTTTTGATGATAGATCGGACTAAATCTACTTGTATATATAATCCAACAACACTTTAATGAACAGAATCAAAATGAATGTGTTCTTATATATGTTGACTTTTTTAAATATGCATAGTTAAGTGTGCTGTGTATGGGTAATAGGTATAAATAAGGTGTCAGTAGTCAGTTTATGTTCCTGTGTAAAAGTTGTGAGTCTTTACTTGTAAGAATACTTGATCTACTATCTATAGGCAATATGATGCCGGTTAGTATCAATATCAAATATACTGTGGTAATAACCGTTCAGAAATGTCTTTGGGCTAAATTTGCCTTTCAACAAATCTTTTCTTTGCAATTAGTTATGATGATTAGTTATATGAATTTTACGATAGTCTTAGATTTAATTATATACATTTTAAACTGTAATTACTATTTTATTTCAGCTGATTCAGAAAGCAGTCCATTACATCGAAAAAATACGACTTGGTCTATAATTGAAGATACAAGTATTCAACAACTGGTTAAAGTACAATCGTTAAGAGAGATTTCTCGCGAACTGCAGTCTTCCACTGAAATAAATCATATGAATGTTCTAGATGAAACACCAATCAGAGGAAAACGTAAAGTAAATATATTCTCTCATGAAATTAGTAGAATTCGGGCGCCAGAGATCCTAACTCCGGGGAATATGTCTTTAGACAATAGTTTAGATAATTTGGAGAACCCACTTTGTATGGAAGATAAGAAGATAGACTTTAGCAAAGTTGATCTCAATTTTTTGACTGAATCTACATCTCAATATAATTTTAATACGAACAGTACCAAATATAATAGTGATAATACGAGTTTCAAGAGAGTCGATAGCGGCTTTAATGAAAATACGTTTTATGCGAACGCTTCTAGTTATTACGAAAGTGCCATAAAACCGTCAGAATTGACTGTGACTAATTTGTCGAAGAACACGACCAATACAAGTAAGACTGTTCTTAAAGAAATATCAAACATTAATTGGATGAGAGCCGATAGCGGGTTCAAAGATGAAACGACTGCGGACAGTATGCATTTTTATCCAAACAGTGAGAAGAAATTTTCTGGATTCCATTTTTCTGAGGCTAAATTAGAGGATAAAGACAATGTATCATCGGATGATTTGGACAGATTTCTGCACTCGACCAATAAGAATGAAGGCATGTCTATGTCTGATATTTTTACCGGAGATTTGACTTTCAATTGCAACTTCTCTTCGACTCCATCCAAGAACAAGTCGCGCAAGGTCAACCAATGACGTTTATTATAGTATAGATATAATTTTGCTCAGAATTGAGATTATTTATAGGGATATGAATTTTTTATAGACTTTTCGATATTTTTGAGTACGTATTTTATTTTTGGCTTGTATTGACGTTACTCCATTATTGTGGAATTATTGATTATGTTGACATTAATTTGTAATAGACGAAGGTAGTGTAATGACATATTTGCATGAAGTAATTGTTTTAAGATTGTGTGTTTACTTGTTCCAAGTAGCATTTAATAAAGTGTTAAGACTGAATTATGGGAAATTTGACTAATTTTGTAACAATAATATTCGAGTAATGAAATATTCATATTTTGCAAAGTTTTGATGTTTTCATAGTAAAGTGAAATGAAGTAAAATGAATTGAAGTCTTAAAGAAACCTAACAAATATAATAAAATAATTTGAGTTTTTAAGTAACCAGAGATAATTATGGCCAATCTCCCGTAAAATATTATTTGTGTTAAAGTTTTTAGGTCCACACCGGGAAGACTTAATTTTTAAAATTTATTCTTATTGAATAGGTATTTGGAGGAAAAAGTATATTAAGTCTAAATTTTTTCAGCTGTCTCTCAGGCTCTAGAGCTTCTTATTATGTACTGTTGATATATAAACTGAATAAATAAATTAAATTACAAAAGGTAACCTTTGACTTACACAGCTTAAAAACAAAAAAAACTATAATATAAACAAAAAAGTCTATTATAAACAAATCAATGACCTCGTAAGCGTAAAACCCCGTATCCTTCAAAGCTTTTGATTTCACCGTATCAACTTGATTAAGTTGTTTTTACGAGTTAATTCGTTAATTAGAGTCACTTTATTTATCAAGGCAGTTACAAAGTCCACAATATTGTTTACAACCAGTTTCGTACTAAATGTCACCATTATTTTCTATTATCACTTAATTGAATCACAAAACAAGTGCTTAATAATATGAATGTAATTATATTTATTAGTTTTTAACATCATGTTGATGGTCTTAAAATCTTAATCATATCATTTGCATAGTTCCAAAAAAGTTTTATTACAGTTAATTGACGTCATAGGCATATTCACACAAATCTACGCCTATGATTAGAGACTGTCTATTCAAGAAACGGGCCCATTGCTTCCTTTTTTCCTTGTTGGCGGGCAATGTGTTTGTGACGTCCTTGATGTTCCTAATAACACCATTAAGTAACTTATCTGTCCGATTGCCTACTTGCATAAAATAATAGTGACTGATGACATTTACGATTGAGGGAGGGGCTTCATCTATCTTCAGTACAAGTCAACCCCTTTTAAAGGTTTACTGAACAACGGACGCTTCGACGGACGGAACTACAGGGCGAAAGAGTAGAATTTAATTTTACTAAGTAAGTGATAAATGGGATATATTTCCGAAAAACTGATAGTTATTTCAATACTAACTACGAAATTTGCTTAAGAGGGTAAGAGATAGTAATATATTTATATTCCTTCTCGATTTATGTTGTCTGAGTCGATTTGATGACCTCTCTAGCATGTGACCGATCTGGTCGTTATACAAAAATCAATGTTCCTTTGTTTGTCCTTTATGGATTCTGAATTGGTAAAAGATAGAGCACTGATGTCTTTGGAACTTTGTACAGAAATCTCTGAAGAAGGTTTTGATAGCAAAATTATATCGATCGGAAACATAGTTGACGAGTTGCAGTCGAAAATGTTGATGTTTTTTCTAATCGATCGGAGTAGATCTAACCATTTATATATATAACAGCACATCAATAAACATGATCCAAACGATTGTATTTTTTTAAATACTGACTTTTCTACACAAGTTCAAGTATTTCAATGTAGTATTTCAATGTAGTAAAGTATTTAATGTAGACTTATTATAAACTGCTATATTTATATACTATGCATGTTTTGATGCCAATTGTTTTTTAATTTAATCGGTGTCTTGTTTACGTGCGTTACGTATTATGTAGTAGATCCGGAATATTACTCTTGAGTAATTTATCTTCATAGTTAACGGACTAGGTATTATATCATAATTGAGCATTTTTTTTATTTTATTAGTCGAATTGCATTAGTATCTCTTAATCACATACATAATAACTAAGGTAACATCGCTTTACATGGAAAAATGTAAATACTTAATAACTTTATTACGCCAATATGCATTTGTGAGAAAAGTGAGGTCTTACTTTTGGATACCATACCACAATCTTCCTCGTAAACGAATTGCGCTCTAACTACTACCAAGACCGACTAAAGTATTGAGCATTAATGAGACACAAGTTTATTTTTAGTTAAATATAGCATGAGATCACCTGAATATCGATATGTCTTAAAGCTACGGGATAATTAAAAAAGACAAAGTTATCTTGCTTAGGAGCCGCCCTTTAACCTGCTCAACGATTTAATTATTCTCAAAAACAAAATTAATATCAACATTTATCAATGTCCGTGGCGGAAGTAGATAAAATTGGACGAAGATATTTAAAACAACTTTAGTTAAATTATTCAGTAGCGCAGTTTATTATTCAACGAGCAGGCTCTTATTTTGTTGTGGACGATAATTTAAATTAAAAAAATAAATTAAATTTATAAAATACATATGTGTATTTTAGATTGTTTTCTATATAAAATTACATTTGATATTTGGTGTCAGTTAAATAGTGAGGGTATTCGTGTGAAAACACCGGCGTTTGTACACGGGTTTAATTTTCACAATCGAGCAGACTGTTCGTGCGTCAATCGTATTTAACAAATAACGGTGGATTGATAACGTCGTAACCCCTGTTATCGCTATCCCGGAACGTCTGCGAACTAGCAATGCGGATCTATTAAGTAATTACATGTACCAAGAGAGGCTGTGCATGTGAGTCCCTATATAAACAACGGGTGCGAATTTTACTCTTAATGTCAGTTGGACAATAAGCAAGAGCGGTTGTTTGGGTCGTTCACAGAGTGTTTCATTACGTTGAAACACGGTTGATAAGGGTCGTTAGTGACGTACTGTGCACTTGAATTGCGGTTTTTTGTTACCACTTTCGCCGGAGTTTGTCGTTGAAAATGTATAACAGGACAAGTGCGACATTGATGTTGCAGACTATTATGGTGTTGATGGAAAAACAAAACACCACCGATGTCACTAAGTTCCCTAGTGCCTATTATGGTTAGTGGTTGTTTTGTATTTTTGTATTATTTTTATTTTTAAATGTATTTTTGATGATAATATTTTAATTCTCTTTGGATCAAATAAGTTTTAATTACTAAAAAGTATATTAAACTGCTTATATAAGTAAACAGTAATTTTAAATTTTTATTTACATAGATTTGTAATTTTTGTATTTTTTTGTTTAAGAGGATGCGGAGATTGAACGTTGCTATGGAATTTATGGATGCTTCTCGAAAGCGTATCCCTGGACAGAGAACAGACCAGACAACTATTTTCCAGTATCCCCTGAAACACTAGGAGTACGGTAAGTACCTAGAAGTAAGATTATAATATTTTATACATTTTAGAAGGAAAATATGAAAACAATTACTGTTTACCTAAATATACGTAGTAGGTACAATAAGAAAATTTAAGATATCGTTATTTAAATATATATAATATCATATAATATATATAATAATATTATCGCCAATGTAATACATATATAATGTTATTTATTCCATTTTATCATTTACTGCTATTTCCAATGTCCGAAATTCGATCACGGTTATTATTGAGAATTCAGGATAACGCAGGAAATATGGATCAGCATGTTATAACAGCATTAACTTAATGTATTTACAATATGTACTTACAAAATAATTCAGTAATTATTTTTTTTCTTATTAAATATGTTTTTTTATAGTTTATCAGTAGTTCACAAATATACAAGAGAAAAAGATGTAAATGTATAAGAGGTCCTTACTTACATTTTGTTTATTTGACATGAACTTTGCGTGAATTGTACTTTACTATACATTGTACTTTGCTATAGATATTTCTTCATTACTTTTTTGTTACCTCCAGTGTATGTTTATTATGACTGTATTCTTAAAAGATATAGGTTTTGTTTATCTGTCGTTAATACGACTATGTGTAATGCCACTGATGATTCACGATTGCACGAAATTTCATTATACGCCCACTTTCTACTCATATTTCAATTTTATGATAATTAATCTAATAATTATGGTTCCAAGTTTTACTCATTTTTAATTACTGATTTCGCTTCTCTTTTAAGTTCAACGAGTCACGTTTAGATTCGGGGTACATTTCGTTTTTAATTTTGTATCTACGAATTAATCAAATATTATATTCATATGTAATTATTGATCCCTTATCTTCTAGTAACATATTTACTGTACAAATGTTCGTTAGTTTTTTGTTAATTTGTAAACTCCAGAGCTCTGTATCTTATGATGTTTTATTAAATATTAATTATGTAATAAATTGGTATTAACTCTGATAAAGCTATATATCTATGTAAATATGTAACGTTGGCTTTCTTTAAAAACTGTAATAAAATCTGGTTAACTTAAATCCGAACTTGAAAGTTTAGAACTTTCTCAAAGTGACGGAGACAGAATAAAACCTATATGTATTGATTACATCTTAATTGAGATCCTATTCATAATAAAACGCAAATAACATAAAAAAATATACAAAAAAAAGAGCTGAGAAATATAAGTACCTAAAAGTACCCATAAGTGTTGAATATCCCTTATAAAAGATATCATTAACTTTTCGGCTTTTAAGTATAGGTTGATAAAATATATTAAGGAGGGTGTGGCTAGATAAATGAATGCCGTTTTCCGTGTCAAGATAAAGTTGTTTATACACATCAGCTACTCAAGTTTATAGATAATTTGATAACATGTTATAATTGCAATGTTTTGTAATTAAGAACTTCGAGACGAGCAAAGTCCTTAGTTGATGTTTACGTAACTATTTGTATAAACCAAAACGTAATTTTATGAGCAATAGTATAGGATGGGAATATTTTCTTAGGTATTTTTAAGGTATGTTGTATTTCTTCTATGTTTGTAATTTTATGTCAGTTTATAGTACCCAATGACTTTAAAAACATACATTTTCCTTATTTTACACAAACGTTAATCATATTTTTATACATAAAATTATGTTTGGGATTGAAAAAATCACGCCAACTAAATAAAATGGGTAATGTAATGTTGTAAAATTGATTGAATTAGATTTATGCATTGTATGCGATCTAATCCACAGTTTTTGTCCTTATACAAGATGTTATATAGGATTTGTTTTTTGTTTTAATTTGATGTTCATTTCACACATGGGTAGATTGCTTTTCGATAGTTTTATGTCATGTCCTACAAGTTAAAAATAAAGTATAAAACGAACATGTATCTGTAAATAGATACGCTTGCGTCGATTCTTTTTTTATCGGTGTACTGTCTCAACACTCCACAATGCACGATAACGGCCGGGGGCTCGTCCGTGACATCGATCCATCATTACCGAAGACAAAACAAATATTTACGTCCCATTATTGCAGTCGTGACGTTTCTATCTCTCCAATGATAAACATGTCTCGTAATTCTGTTGCAATGTGCGCCTTATCAGCTAGCCGAAGATATCAAAATAGGGTCTAACGACCTTTGAACTGCCTCCGGCTGTGGTCGTTCGTGTCGGAATGTACTATAGACTATGGACCTTTCTTCTGTCTTGTTGAGAACTGTTATTAGAACGTAGGGTAGGTGTCGGTGTGCGAGTTAAAGTTACGATGCAGGTATACGATACCTTATAACTGACCGCATATTATTATGCCTGAGTAGCAAGTACGGGGTTAGGTGACTGCTAGTGGTGAAGCAGTGAAGTTCTTGAGAGCGCCCGTTAAACTATCATCGATATCAGTCTTTAAGCTATTTTGGAGGTTTTAGACAGCATATAAATTTGAGCCATTGGGGTTGGCTTTGGGTGGACCTTCATCACTCCTCACAGCAACAGCTTGGTGGTCAACAGCTTTTGGCACTGACCAAAAAATAGTAGCTTGTTATAGTTTTACAAGAAATATTTAATATTCTTATTTTGTCACGTAACTTTAACAGGTATGCAGTCTTTACGAGAAGAAATAGAAGAATACCAGTTATGTTACACGCGGATGATAATGATAAAATTCGGAATGCGAATCTCGATGCGAGAGGCCCCTTCTATTTCATATCACATGGATTCTTGGAAGGAGGTCATAAAAGTTGGGTGAGTAACTATTACGGTTAAACAAAAATACATTTGGATTAGCGGTTTCTACGATCGGGGTGACATGGGCAACAGCGCCGTTTTTTACTTAATATAATTTGATGCTTGACCACAATTCCATCTGATGGTCATTGACCACGAAAAGTCTAAGATGGTGAGCGTACTGACTTAACAAGAGCTTTTTGTTCTTCTGTTAAAAACACATGAAAAACAAGTGGGAACGTCGACGTTGGCTATTCCAGTTCTTAGCGATATGCATAACGAATGCCGTACACCAATTTGTTTTATCAAAAGGAGTAGCTCTTTAATTCGACATACTACAAATTTATCTGTCTGACTTCGCTGTATATGCTATCAACTGGGTTACAGGGTCATTTCTTGGATAAAATCCGAGGAGGTTATCTTTGGAATTAAGCCATGTAAAATCCCCAATATCTTAGATATTGTTCGTTGTTTATCTGGATGGATCACGAGCAGGTTTGCATATTGACCTAAATTTTAAATATACATGAAACGCTCATAGCCCAACGGCTTGCGTCGATCCTATGCAATCCATAGGGTTAACCAACTACGGGCGCGGTCGGTACATAGATGGGTGGCTGCTAGTAGCAAACATTTCTTAAGCACGTTAAGCCGTCGTCCCCGCTTGTTATCGTAAATAACAGTCGTCAAGACATTTCGCACGTTTTTAGGCAGCTTAAAAACTTCCGACACTTGAGTTGGCTACTAACACTACGGATCGGCACTGAAGCAGCGTGGTGGAGTATACTCTAGACCTCAGTGATAAGGAGACCCGTGCTCAATAATGAGCCATTTTGGTTGAAGGTATAAATATAGTTTTGTTCCAGATTCAATCTATGACAGAAGCAATTCTCAACCTGGAGGGTAATTCGGCGGCTACGGTCGTGGTGATAGACTGGCGGCGCGGCGCGCAACCGCCGTACGGGCAGGCCGTGGCCAATATCAGGCTCGTGGGAGTGATGACCGCGCATCTCATTAACAATATCTATGTAAGTTTTTTTCTCATTTATTCTAAGTGTAAGATCTAGAATCTGACGTCTGCGAAGTTTGTTTTTTACAGTGTATAAGGTCCTAATGAATATTATGTTTTTTACAGGTAATGTTAGGCCTGTCAAATTTAAACAATTTTCATTATATTGGTCACTCACTCGGGGCGCATTTAGGAGGTTACTGTGGTCACGCTCTTCAAAAGGTATAATAAATAATAATAAATAAATAACGCCACACACTCATAGCCCCACACTAGGATACCCTGTGTCGTGGGTGCCAT
>DWJN01003385.1:0-13700 GCA_018248895.1 Carystus phorcus | reverse complement strand
TTTTAACCGACTTCAAAAAAAGGATATTTTTTATGTTCGTTACTAAAAACTTCACTAGCTGTATCGATTTGGAAGATTCCTATTTATTCAAAAGCTGGTGCTTCTCGTATATTCCTATATAAATATTGAGCCACATCTGTCGAGCAGTTTTTGAGTAATCCTTAATAAAGTGCATTTAATGATGCGTATGATTTCCGAATAGGAATATTTGCTACGGCGTATTGGCATTTGGTACATTATTTTCAACTCAAAACCAAATCATTTTATTCGGAATTAGTTTATACAAACACTTTCGCATGTGAAACTACGCTATCTCTTCATCAAGCTCTACGAAGAATGGTTTTGTAAGAAGAGACGAGAAGAAATTGCCTGAAGACCGAAACTGATGGCCAATTTTCAGTTTTCTAAAAGAGTCCGGATCCTAAAATTAAGGTATGTACAGGAATCGCCGTATGGATAAAGACGGTCCAATCCTGAGGTCTAATGACTACTTTAAACTAGGTGGTCTCCATTAGAAACTCCACATACATAAAATGACTGTATCATCACGGTATAGCTACACATCATTATTAAGCCGGGTAGTAACATTACCAGGGTGGCATAAATGCATAGAGCACGAGATAAAACCTGCAAGAATTATTTCCTTAACATTCATAAATTGGTCCCGGACAGGCGTAAAACGCCGGCCGGGTATCAGTATGGTACAGTTATTTATGGTTATCCCTTCTATAGCACAAGTCACGAACGACTGGCGACAAGTGACAAGCGGCAAGGAAACAAATTTGACGAGCTTATAACCTAGTCGTTAATGGCCATAAGCGAGAGGCCCTCGGATCGATTCCTGGTCGAGACAGACATTTATATGATAGATAATGTTCTCATGATATGTTATTTGTATTATCGATGCAACTCGATTGCAATCGATGCAACACAGTGAACTGTAATGAGAGGATAAGAGTGCGTAAGCTTTTATTTATTTATTCTGTAAAACATGGGTTATGGGTTCTCAGTATAGTGCATAAAGTAACATAGAATACAGGAGATTGATTGATAAAAAAAAGCTTAGATAAATTAACTGAGCCTGAATACGGAGTTTATTTCAAAAAAGTTATGTAAATACTTTAAATTTAAATCATTCTACTACGGACTACTATGAAAAAAAAACAAATTAAAGATTTAGTAATATTTTTAATTAAATCAATAATAAATGAAAAATTGGAATTTATTATATCAACCTTCGTCATCCTATAACTTATACCAATACCTCAGTCGGTGTGTTCCAACTCCAATGATATAATTTATTTCCACTAACACCGGCATAAACCAACATTATATGACATATCACTTCATCATTTCACCGTCCATATCTATACAGAAATCCTCATTAGATATCCAAATCTCCGTCTAATAATTATGTCCAAGCCCCAAAAAACTAATCATTATTCACACCTGAAATATTATTTATTAGCTAACAAGTTGATCAATCATTTTCTAAATTACTTAATTTTTTTATCATAAATAATAGCGTTTCGATAACAGTTTACTTCAATAACGTAATGAAATTAAAATTCAACATTCAGCCTGTATCAAATAAATAACTATTTTAAAATTACAAAGAAATGTTGCTATGGCATCGATATTAGCGCTTAAACTAAGAACTTTAATCAGGTTCATTAAATTTTGACCTCTAATTAAAATAACTTATAACCCGTAGTTCATTCGATAATTTCCCGAATAACTCAGTCAAAATGATCGCTATCGATTTCGCGAAAGTGCAAACTATCCGAACGTATACATAATCGATTCTGGTTGCGTTTGCGCGAGGGGTGAGGGGTAGGGGGATCGTGGGAACTGGGCGACTTCGCGACTTGCACTTTCGTTGCGCGGCCGAAGAGCGTCGGCGCCGCAGAGTCTGCGCACGAGTCTAGCAACAGATTAATCACCGCCCGATCAGTTTATGGACAGCCCTACATGGCGACGTTGGGTGGCTAGATGGTGGAGAAAGTCGTTGGCACTCCCCTAAAATGAGGAAAGATTGATGCTCGAGATTGAGAGTAAAATGTCCGATGTAAAAGGAACTTGTTGCCCACGGCTACTAGCAAGAGACAGATTTAGTGTAACCTGATATAAAGATTAACAGAGTTATTATCGGAAACGTAACAAAGCCTGAATACAGCAAAGCTATAGTTACTTGTTAAACTGGACATTATCGAAATACTTTAATGTTATAACGTTGTAATTCAAAATAATCATGATATGAACAATGAAAATATTGCTTTAAAATATTTAAAACACACCAAATTAATACTGAACACTGACAAAATGAAATTGCTTCATTACAAAACAATAATATTGCACAAGGTAATCAAAGCTCATGATCGACATAAAAGAAACTATAAATAACTATAAGACGTCACGAATGGAATAATCCAAAAGCAAACAACGAGACAAATTCAATGATGAACGTTAATTCACTGGCCAAGGTCAAGCCGTGTCTAGGTAATTTAAACTGGAGCATCGTTATCGCTCCAAGGTTTACAGTTGAATATGACGTCGTTGGACTGAATTAGCCTTTGCAAACGACCAGTTTAAGTTATTTTAAGGATTATTTCCATATGCGCAACAAGAATATAGTAAAATGAAGCTGGCCCTATCTTGAAAGCAAGGTTCACAACCACCCACAAAGAAGGATATGTAAATGATCCTCACTCTACTCAACTTTTTATAATTAAAATAGCTATCACTGTTTGATTCATAACACCCATGGATAATACAAAAATATAAGAATTTTTATTACTTAACTACACTGTCGCAACAATTGAGAACAAAGAAAAAATTAGAGCAAAGACTACTTCAGATGTGAATCTTGACGTGAAAAGTAAAATTGATCTTGAACAATAATAATAGAAACTTAGATCCGACATAAAGGATTGGCCGAATAATAGAAAAATCAACAAAGACGTCACTTTCTAGCCACAGCAGAAAGCGACAATGCACTATCAAAGCGTCCATGTCGCAAAAACGCGACAAAGCATCAAAAATATCGATAGAATCACGACTTTCGACAAACAATCGAATCAACTGAACGTTATGCGACTAACGTCGAGCTTCATTGTGAAGGTGATAGAAGACTGTCGGATCGTTTAAATAGTTAACTTATTAAATCGGAACTCGAACAAAAAATAGTATAACGATGAGTAATTCAGATTTAATATATCTTTGAATAGAGACAATGATTTCAAACTAAGAGCAATACATGTTTTGTTGTGATAATTATAGTACATTAACGACGACAAATAATTTGTGTACTTGTCCACTTCAACACAGGTTGACATTAAAGGTAGTATACGAATACAAGACCCATTCTGTTTCGCAAAGACCATGTCTATGTTTGGGGTTAAAATACACTTTAGCAATACGACGGGTTACTTAAAAATAAAAATATCCAACTACGACCTCAGAAATGACAACCCATTCATGAATATATGATGACTATGATCATTAGGCGAAGATTTAGTAGTTGCATATTATAAATAAAATTTAGGTAAGTAACCTTAATTAATCAATCATTAATACCCACAGATTATTTTGCTCCTTTATCTAAACAATCTTTCATCGTCGATCATTTAGCCGTTCGCAAGGGGACAAGTCAGTTAAATTGGCGGGCAAACGAGACGACAAGTCGACGTAGAGGCGGTTCGGTCCGAAGTCGTCACGGAATCGCTACCGGCGCAATTATCGTATCTAGACCACTCTCACTGAATCAAAAAGAACACCGCGACGTAAAGAAAGCACCGTCAGGTGCGCCCCCATTTCACTTTCCAATGACTTATCTTCGATACTATGCCACACGAATTTCAGCTGTTGGGTTCCCTTCATTCGGTTCTTATTCGATTGCTAGTAAGCTGTTATGCGTCAGAACGTTTAATTATCAAGATTTGCACGGAAACCCTTTAAAAGAGCAGCTAATTGCGAGTGCCCATTTCGCTTAGAAATTTCTGTAAATGCTCGAGTATTAGACAATTGCTTTCGATCCGTGTGATAACAGTTATTGGAATGCAATTATAGGCAGTTGGTATATCTCTAGTCGATCGATTAGGAAAAGGGCTAATCCAGTTTAGTCTTTGAACCACGTAGATTGCAACTGGAGAAATATCGACTTGTAAAGAAGCCTTGTGTAACAAAAACCACAATACCAAAAATTTACTTGTTATAATATTCTTTTGTTTGAACGATCCAAGGAATAATATGTTTACTAAACAAAGATCAAATAATGACAAGAGTGAAATTTCTTTTGATTAATCACGACCGAAAACGCCCACATCTAAATCAATATTAAGAAAGAAAGTAATTAACATACAACATTTCCAGTGCAAATATAAATCTGCGTTTATCTAGAGAGCGATCTGTAGCAGATCATGAAGCGCATTGTGGCCGCTTGGCCTCGCGCGTGGAAGCACGGCTAATGACAGATCATTTAGTACGAGAGGCCAGATCCGATTGAGTCGTACCAAACCAACCGCATTTTGACAGTCCATTTTTTATTGTTCACTATCTAGGCTAACTGATAAATCTGTTTGATGTGAATTCGTTAAGCAAATATTGAATCTAGATTGCTCGGTCCGAAAAGAATATAGTAGTAGTGCTGGTGCGTGAGAGAAATTGATTACTTTTTAAAATGTTCGAGATGTTCTGATAACAGTGGACACGACTGTTGGTATTTTTTATGATCGCGAACCTTAGAATGTAGCTCGGCAATAAAATTTGTAGAATGTTGACACAGTTTTTTCAATAGCTATGCAAGATTAACAAAAACAAAATGAATACTAAACAGTTGATATAATGTTATAAAGTCAAAAATTGTGTTTTGGTAAAACATTAATCAATTTGATTTGTGACCATTTCCTAGATCTTTCATTTTTACCAACTAGGTATTTTGTTTCATTAAACTATCTCATCATAGTCAATGTCAAGTTTATGTTGGGATGTTAGAAGCTCCGTTCATTCTTCAGCTCGAGCCAATATATGTCGTTTTTGGTGCAACCTGTTAAATAACTGCCGAAGCCATGGCAAACGGTCCCTCTTTACTCGTAAGGTCAGTGTCGGAAGAACATTAATGATGTGCATCTTTTTTTATTCAAACTCGTTGATGGCGTATTATTGGTATCCATGAACGGCGGTGATTTCGTAACAGAGCGCGGTTTACTGACATTTATTCAAAAAAATGTTTTACATAGCAATTGTATTTGTATTTTTTTTTGCGTCCTCCATCTTAGACGTCCTCACCACTTACCATCACGTGGGGATGACGTCAAGCATTAACTTATACAAAATAAAAAAAAATAAAAAAATTGACAATCTTATATCATCGTTATCCAAATTATACGTAAACTATCCCTGACTACGCAATAGCTGTTCGAATTATAACTAATAAATATTTATAATACAACGATACGATAAAGTATAAGTGGTATTAATCGGTAATTTTCTCCTTTATAAAACTTGTCATGGAGTTCAGAAAAACCGTTTAACAATCCCTAAATGATTTCTTACTCAGTTTTCACCGATACACGTTTTCCATTCCGTCGCGAAAACAACGGCCTCTTGACTTTCCACACACAATTGTTGGGAACGAATCACTTCGCTCACTTTCTACGTCAATAGAAATTATCGGCACCCATTTAGTGTTCGTTTCTCAGGCGATTATCGTCCTTAGTACTAGGTAACAAGGTGTAAGGGCGTGTCAGGTTGCAATGGCTGCATCTTATTGACAATTGGTTTTCTTTTGTTACTGTCGAAGCTGTTAACCGCTGACTCCGCGATAGCGACTGCTGTTTATTTTCTGTTCAAGCGATTACAAACTCAATTTGTGTGGTCCCTTACGAAACACTGTACTTAAACTTTTAACGAATCTGGTGACTTTGCTTGATTTTATGATCTAAAAAAATACTTAAATTGATTTATACAAAGTGGAAATATGAGAAATTGATTATTTTTCACAGATTAAATATTGTCGAAATAAGAAATTAAAAGCAGAAGCTCGCTAAATATATATAAAGCGCAATAATAATTGTTTCTTGTGTTTATAATCTATGCCACTTCTTCTGATCAATTTTGGTACCTTTCTATAAAAACATCTATTATTTTAGTTTTTAACCTCGAGGACAAAAGGTGTAATACAAATGTTATCAGAGACATGGACAATGCCTCTCTTTGTGTAACATATTTCGTTCCTACAACTATGGCTAGCAGCTGGTTACATTTCCTTAATGGACAACAAATACAATTTAATGAGTGTCAATAAAGCTTGTTTGAATGTTTAGTTGGTGATAAAATCAAGGAAATGGATAAGATAGTTTCAAAGATAACTAGTTCAAATAGTTGTGACGACGCAAATTAAGCAATCAAAGCATTTCAAATAGTATAAAGGTAAAACCTACAAGTAAAACAGACAATCGATATATAGTATTGATATCGTGTGTTATCACAACCATGGAAACAGTAGATTGGAGTCTAAGATTAAGGCGCTGAATAAACATTCAAATTCATGTCCAAAAATGCGAATCAGATCCGATGTTTTTTCATTGCAACATTTTTGTACATAAACATTTTAACGCCACAAAATTAAAAGGTCTGCGAAGACACCTTAAAAATGCGAGTACAGACACCGAGTGACAAATTCTCGATTGTATCTTGGTGTTCCCAAATTGATTGCAGATGGTTAAACTTTTTCCAGCTACGTAATTGGAACACCTTGCAGATTCCGAACTTTTTGGCACGCACGATCGAGACTGACGTGAACAGCACATCTGTCATTTGGGAATGTTTTTGTGCGAATCCCATTTAATTTTATGTTTATTAACATAGATGGGTGACTGAGCTAATATTGTAAATTAAGCGGTTGTTTAAAGATCATACGATATTTTTTAAAGTGCATATATGTATGTTTATAAGATAAATATTTAATGAATACTTTCCGGTGTAGTCTAACATATTCACGCATGAGTAATGTAAAGATTAAATAGAGTGACCCAGGGCCCTGCGATCACAGATTTTATTTCAAAAAAACCTCATATTTTGCGATATGACAAAAATAAAAAAATACAACACCATAAGGCTTACAGATTTTATTTTAAAAAACCTCATATTTTGCGATAGCACCAGCTACATTTAGCTTGGGGTCAAGTTGGCTGGAACCCCTAACGACCCTGACAACATTGCAGTATATAACTTAATTAATACTACAATATCAATACACAGTAATAGTTAAAGTTTTCTCATTTGAATATTATCACTTTTTTGGGATACAAATTAGCTGTTCCCACAAGTGTTATTACGCAATCATGAATAACGAGAAGATGGTTCAAGGCGTGGGATGCATTGTTTAAGTAGGTGTGACGGATTCCAAGCCCCTTTATTACAAGTTCTGTGGGGTAACGTTGATTACCTTATAATCATAGGTTAGTGCGGTCTCCCATGCAATCGCATTAACCCGTTAAGAGTGTGTCGAAAGGGTAAAGGAAAGACCTACAGTTACGTGTTAGAAAGGAACAGAAGAAGGCGTCAAAGATCAAAAAGGGCATTCTGGTAATTATGACAATGTATGAGGTTTGCTTTTTTCAGCTTCATCCATTTCTAATGCATAGTTATGAACAATATTTAATACAAAAAAATAATCGTTTTCCAATCTACTTTGATTTCACCGTTAATAGCAACAGTTACCTCATCACCGAGACTAATAAATAACATTTAAATAACAAATTCGATTTATCAAACATATTAGCAAAAGTCTGCACTCGTTGTGTTGTACATTATTGACGGAAGCGTGTGGCTACTTTCAAATTAAATGTGATCAACCAACCGAATCGGAAGAACGTGTCGGATCACGAGAAGGTTCTGATGGCAAGCTTTTGTCGACGGTTTGACACAAAGATGTTACTGGGTAATTTTCATTAACACGTTGTTTCACATTATCTATTTTCCGTTGAATATGACGTTGCCACTCGCAAAACAGCGAGCAAACTGTACTCACCACACCAGGAAGCTGCTAAGCTACATCACATTCTCTTTCCCCACGTAACATAGTACCATGTAACAAATTCTTTTGTTTTTATTAAAAAAAACATTCATACTTATCCTTACAACATGTTACATAATGAATATCATTTATAATTAATCAAATATTTGATTATATAAAACTCTTGAGCGATTAGATTTAACGAAATACAAAAGATTATTTGTTGTATTTTAGAGATTATTTAATACAAAATTTATCGGTTATATAACGATTTACGGCTTCTCTAATGCAATTAGCGAATCTGTCGCAGACAAATTTAATATTAGAAAGTGTAAAGACTATAAATCCACCATAAAATTTACACAATCTTCATCACTCTCCGAGTGTTTATCTAACGGCCATAATTTTTGTTACGTAAAAGCTGTAAATTGTGACTGTTGTCCGTGGATCTTCAGCGTGGCTGGCGTTAATTGAGCATGCTGTTGTAACTACGATTCTACCAAAGCATTGAAATGTCCTAAATGACAAATGTACGCTTCGCACGACTGTTGCTGCAGATCTATTTCAAACGAGGACATATTTCATATTCACTCCTTATGATGTGTTATTATGAATGATCATTATAAATTCTAATTACTGACCCACAGATCACGTTGGCTTCTAGCAGCATAAAGATATGCGAGGAGTATATTTTTAATTCATAATATTTTTCTCCTCGTGTGTGACTGGTCAATTTTCAATGACTAGTTACATGTCGTTATAGAGAATGTATTACAAAATCAGTAACGTCGGTAAGGTATCAATGTCACAGATTAAGATATTTGTCAGGTGTTATTTTAACTAAGGAATGACATTTGACATATTTTTATCTAGATTTCACGACATCCGAATCTCGGACAATTTTTTTATGCGAATACCTGACATTCTACCAGCTATGTAACTATACACGGCAGTTTATATCAAATAACACTTAAAAATCCCATATAAGTTACCGACTTAGAAGAAGCAGATATGCATAGAAATTTTGAAAATAAATGTCATTAAATTTCGGTTATTACTACAGTCAATATTTTAAAAACTTATCAGCATGTTTACGAAATTAAAATGACGTAGTCTATATAGAAACACCATGATATGAGAGCTTTGCTAAGAATACTGCTATCAAATAAATCATATTACATTATATTATTTATACATTTTTTAAATGCCTAAGAAACAAACAACATTCAATTGTTAAGTAATTTTATTGAACAGAACAGTTTAAAATTTAGAATTTTTATCACAAATACCGTACGTTCGGCAATTACAATTAAGTTAGTTGCTGGTATGCGACGAAACAGAACAAAAAGACAGTCTGCATAGCTCGCTAGACGACGCCTATTAACATTCCCGCCTGCGCACCACTGTCTATTTAGAGCAATAATAGAGCAGGGCGCGCATCAACGACCCTTAGAGCCCTGCCCGACTTAGATAAAAAAATAATTGTTTAATTACATCACTTTTATATCCGTCTTGATTAACATCAGTGCAAATTATGGATTACAAAGATTTCATAACTTGAAGATAAGAAACAGAGTGAGCAGCTGCTCATTCTACACTGCACTATGAAACAACCCATTAGTATTTCAGTTGCAAATTTCGGAAAAAATAATACAAATTTCAACGTCAAGGGACCTATAACTTCTGTTATGACATTGTAAAATGAAATAAAGCAAGAAGGGACATAAGTACAGCGGATGAACCTTACCCAATAACATAACACGACAACTCAAAGTCAACATAGGCTTATTGTAGCCAAATCAATTCACAATTGGAATGCCAAGGCTCAAAAAGATTAACCTAGATAGATATCTACATCTGAAATGTTTAGTAATGCAGCTGTTGTAGCAGATAAGATGTTGTCTGCAGCTATTACGTAAAAACTGTCAATACTATAAAAGGAAGGGATTATAACTCTCGATGTTTGTATGAGTCTCCTCGATGCAAAAACACACATAAAAGTGCTAGCAAATATTTCAATTGAGGACCTATTTGTACAGTAAAATCGACTATCAATAGCAAAAGGCAATTCAATTTCAATTTCTTCAGCAATTTATTGGTAGTTCAGGTGGCTCGCTACACACACGACGTTTCTCTTCGAAGCGGGACCGAGGTCTCGCTGTCCGATGATTTACGAGCGAGGAATAATCGAATGTTTTTTACGGCCACATAAAAAGCTGTTATTGTGCACGCACTATAAATAACTATAAATAAATTCAACGTTCATCAGGCAAATTGGATTTATGTCACATGAGTCAACGATGAACCACAGACCGTTTTATATTTAGCGGCGTTTTTATGTCGATCCTTATGAAAATGGGACGAGTTTGATTACAACGTAAGCAGTGCATTGTGACCTGGTTTGCTTTATTGATAGATCCAGGCCATCCATCTTACGCCTTCGTCTACCACACATGGCACATGTGTTATACGTTTGTGGCCATATCGCGGTCGTCTTTTAAGTCTTTCAATTTTATTCGTCTCAGTTTCATCGAGGGCATTAAACGATTTTAAGAAAATAGATTCAAATGGTCTGGAATAATCTGGGCACATAACTTTAAACAGCGTTTCCTAAAACTGTTCAATTTTGTGATATTAAGTCGATAACTTGGAGTATCTTGACGCTTCTGAATATCTCATTTATTGTACAGCTCTACGGAAACAGTTCAACATATATTTGAAATTGTAAGCCTCATTTCATATTCGCCGTAGCGGAATAAATTCTGAAATAAATATGTATTTTATGACTTGGTTACGAGTCTATGCATTCAAATATTGATATGAACGAAGTTAATAAAACAATTTGTGCAAGAATGCAATAACATCTTATTATTTTTTATGTGCAGTTCTAGAAACTGGAATATCGGACAAATTTTTCGGAAAGATTCAGATAAGCGACCTAGACGGAACCACAAAATACGTGCACAACAGGTTTATCCAGAGAAAATAAAATCTGATACGTATGTTTACACCCAGTAAAACCTTAAATTAAATTAACCCTAATCATGGTTTCTCATTGATCAAGAAAATCAAATAGAGGAAGGATAATAAAGATGAGAAACCTCATAATCACATCACAAATATTTCACAAGTTTCAAACCATGTACTGAATTAGTGTCTGTGGGTTTAAAAAATTATCAATCAGTACATTTATCATTTTTACGCAATTTCTGGGTAAAATTCTGAAATCTTATTCCTTGTTGTAACGCTATAATTCGTAAATTCTAAATTGAACTAAACTGAACACATGCCCTAATTAGAAATAGTTACTCAAAATTGCAATAACTTTGACCAGATGTAAAGCAAATGTAACAGAAGAACAAAAAGGTTAAAAACGTGCTACAGGCACGCTCAGTTCGAGGTCACGCCTGTTATTCACTTATCCGCCTTGTTCATCATTGTTCAAAGTAATTTATGGCAGGGGACCAGTAAAAATAGTTCACTTGGCTAGTTCGTAAATCAAGTTTATTGGGGTAACTGTCTTAAAATATCGAGCGATGTCCCGACTACTCAGTAGAGTAGTACACACGAACTGAACTGTCAGCTACTCGGAAACAAAATATGAAACGTAAGAAATATAAAAAAATGTAAATGAACTATTTGAAGTTTAAAAGAAAATATGATATCTTCTTCTATAACAAGTTTACCAATAATATCAACTAAAAATGCTTATCAGGTCAACAAATATGAACGTCATTGCTTTAAAAAAAAATTCAAATTGCAGACCACACAGCTACCGACTGGTAGCCCCTGATTCTAATGCGCTGCGGCGCTTCCAAGAGATACATTCATAATTTTCTTTGGGTCAGGAAAACTGCCAAAGTAACCAGATCCCCCAATGCTTGATTGCTCAAAGCCAGTGAGTGGCACTGTCACAGTTCGAGGGTCTATTCATTCTGGGTGCGTAACAGCACGTTCCTTTCAATATGGCGCCGGACCATACGTGACGTTGGTGAGGACGGGAAACAATGGCAGTCCGTTATGAATATTGAGAGCTCGGGGGATAGTCGAGCGCATGCTTCACCGATTTTCGCCGCATGTCTAAATAGCCATTCGACTATGAAATCACACATCGGAATGCTCGGTGGCCTACTGCGGTACGCGAACGCGTCGCAATGTTCAGCCGCTTCCGCACCATATCCAGCATTTTTTAAATATGAAATCACATTTTTGGATTGGTAGGTATGTTTGTCCCAACCCTTATTGTGCAACTGAAGCTTAGGCATTTTTCTTTCTAGTTTTCATTCATCGATATTGTAGTAATACATAAAAATGTACTCATACATATACATTTTTCATTAACGGATACAGTTCAATAGCTTTGGCTATATTTCGTTGCTAATAAACAAAAAACATTTGTTCGAAGGCCTTTTATTACTCAAACATAAGAATACGTTAACCGCAGTTAGAGATATAACTATAGCTTTTACAAACAGACCATATGGTTTGTGATCTGAAATAGATCCGACATGATATTATCTATAATAGTAAAAATATGAAAGTTATATAATCAATATACACACTGACTATCTTTATTTACAAATATACTACACGGCAAATATAGAACTCGCTTAGTCAATTCTTAGGAGAATTATACCGAGACTTTGTTGGACATCAATATTGAATACACAAAAATAATTGTTATTTAAAACGTTAGCTCAAACACCCACACAGTTACCACGACGGTGGCCGACGCCAAACCACAGTACGAGATGACTGATGGTATTGTTATGCATATGAATTAGTAATATTTTTGCAAACTTATTTAGAATTCAATGACTCAAATACGATTGAATTCATTTGTTTTTGGTTAACATGACGAACACACGGATCTGGAATCTTTCGTGGAATAAACACATTCAGAAATTGGCGCCGCAAATAAATGTTATTTAACCGTTTGTAAACAGGAAAATAATCCTCAATACTGAATTGGATAATATTCGTAATTTTATTCATAATACTATGGATGCGTCTTATGATGCTATGCTACCGGCGACATCGGTCGAAGCTACATTCGGCAGACTTCAAGCAGTATAAAAAGTTCGGGCACTTGAATTGACCTCTTATCTCTTTAATAAGTCGCATGGGAGAAAAGTAGAGAAATAGCTCAATGCCTCCTTATTGACAAAGAGGAGACTCTGCCCTGACGATGGCCTTTAGTTCGTAACAAATGAAAAGACAAAAATTAAATAATCTCCAAAATTAAGAAGTAAATGAGTGTCCAAATTACTAAATATTTCGAAGGCGAAAATAAGTGCCGTTTTAATCATACACGTACTAAAGAATGGACATCTCGTTACAGTGAAGTATTCACTCACTCATTCGGTGCATTTACAGAGAATGTGGCGACGTAAAAAGATTGCAGTTCTAATAGGGGCAACGAGCACGTTTACGGAGCTCCCTAGACTTCTGCGAACAACCCAAGCGCATACGCAATCTAGCCCTGTACGGTGGGCTACCTCACTGTCCATATTTGGCATCTAAACAATTATGAACTTTATATACCACGCTCTAAAGTCACTTTCAGAATAACAGATAAGAAGGACAAACGACGTTTTAACAAAAGTACTTCTTATTAAAAATGACCAGCATTTGAGAGATGCTGGGAAAAAATATGACGGTGCCGTAATATCTTTTATGTAAT
>DWJN01003384.1:0-13702 GCA_018248895.1 Carystus phorcus | reverse complement strand
GTCTTCGTTAGAAGCTTTACTTTCGTGTTGCCTTCAAAGAACGTAGCCCTAAACTCGTTAGTTAATTGGACCTCCGCAATGAAATAGAAACACATTAAAAGACATTTCAAACCTTATCACCTTAACATCATTCAATACTTTCTTGTCCTTTATTCAGCAGGGTGCTTAATAAGCTGAGCAGCTAAAGTTGGACTTAGAATAGATGAAATGACAAAGGATTCTTTTATGTAATTCTGTACCGAGCGATTAGTGTTGGACTTCTTGTAAACAGAGACTATTAGACTTCTAAAAGCTGGAAAATTAGGGTTACTACTAGCTAATAGCTCTTAAGGTTTCTACTAGATGTCGCAAATGCTGCGAAACGATAAATAAGTATTTAATCCCCACGATCCATCCCGAGCATCGTGAATGAGCAACCTAACTGAAGGTGGTCACCCCAACTTCGTACGAAAGGTATGTATTGCATAATATGCTTTTGAAACTTTTAAAGATTTACCCTCGAAATCAAAAAGTAGGAACATTATATTTTCGGTTCTAGTACACGACCCATTTTGTAATTTTGGAGTTTAGTTCAAAGAGAATACTAACTTCAATGTTAGCAATATAAGTGAATATAGGAAGAAGGATAAATAAATTAAGTTGAAACAACTTCCAGCTAAGGCTCTAAGGAGCCATCTTGCCATAGTAACGAGGCATTGCTATGCATTTTGTATAAGGTCCACGTAGATGCACTAGACGAGTTAATTCAAACAAGATCTTCTTTCTGTAAAATTATATTAAGCGTGCTAATTCAAATCAAATAAAAGTTCAAAATTTTTTAGTTCGTCAGTACTCTGCGTGTAAGAATTGTTTATCTAATACTATAAAGTAATATCGAAGAGAAATATAATTCTAAACATGACATTTTAACGGGGTTAGTAAAAACTGGTACTACATAATATTTTTAAAGAATATACTAATTTCTACTACTATTCTGATGGTTGGATTTGTTATATTCTTGAGACCCGTTTGACATAACTTAAATCAACTGATAGGTATCCCAGTATTACATGGAATGCTAGATAGAGAAATATGCTGACTAGCAAAAGGTTTCGTAAAAAAATATTATTTAAATATCATGATAAACATCTGATGCTGAGATAACGAGGAACTAATGATTATGTATCAATATTAAATCTAAATTTTTACTTTTTGCTTTGCTTTGATTCGCAATTGTTGTCATTTGCAAATTTATACTTAGTAGTATTAAAATGATTTATATTATTGATTATGCATTTCTTGCTACATACATTTTGAATTACTTGATTCAAAATGTATTTAAATTAAACAATCCTTTTTATATCATCTAAAGTAAGTACAAAGATTTTTTTTAATTTTCGAAATAAACAATTATTTTTCAAAATTTTTATTCGGTGAAATATTTTATGCATTTTCAAGATTTTAAGGTGAATCGTGTGGATTTGATTCATTTTTATCGGGCAGCAATAATGAGGTCCCGTCTTCACGTGTATTTTTTATACTTATATAGCCGTTCCTTGTTCATGAATCGTTTTTAATGATTGTTCTTTTAATTTTAGAGATTGTTTATAAAAGGCCGATAAGAATACTTAGCAATTTAAACATCCTAACTTTTAAGAAAATATAATTCTGGGAAATTAGCCATATATTTTGTTAAGCATCAGGTTTTGCTCTTATATCAATAGGCAGCATATACTCGTATATATAATATTACTTTATTAAAATTATCAAGTAACAGCTTCAGCTACTCGTTTACTTATTTTTCAGTTTTTATAGGTTTATTTTTTAAATGCAGATATATAATGATATCGCTTCTTATATTAAAGGTCTAGTGCGAAATTATCATTTTAATGTGGCTACCATGGGTGCGTATGCGTGCATATGAATACATTGCACTTGTCTGCTCGTTATAAGGATCTCTAATAATTAGTTAAATTTGTCAGCTACGTAGTCGTAAAGCTGACTACATGGTGAGGAGTAGGCGACAAAGTGAAGTACAATAAGGTATAAATGCAAACAGCGGCGCGGGTTAGTGGTATAGTGTGCAGTCTTTCGACGTTGTGGCTAGGGGCGATATAGTGCCGACATAGTTAAGCGCCATCCGTATATTTCATTATGTATTTTCTGTTTCTATGAATCTTATAAATGAATGAATATAAAATTGAATTAGTAATGAGTGAATCCAGTAACCCTATAAGCACTCTTAGCCCAGCGGCTTGCGTCGATTCTATGCGATCGACAGAGTTAAGCAACTGTAGTTATCGTAGATAGCAGTCGCCAAGACATGACTGAGGTTTTCGGGTGGCTTAAAAACTTCCGACACTTGGGTTGGCCACTATCCTTTCCACCAATCCGCACTGGATCTCCATGGTGGAGTATGCTCTTGACTTCTTCGGTGATGAGGAGCGACTCGTGTTCCCAAGAGGGCCATTAACGGGTTGAAGGCAGAATGTAATAACTTTTTTGTAGGACCACTTTAAAGTAAAATGTACATAATAAAAACTTTATAATCTAAGAGTCAGTATCGATTGAAATTAATCCTATAAGTAATAGTAAAGATCCATCCAGAGGAGCTAAATCCATGATCATGCATTCTGTACACGGTGCACGTAGATGCGCTAGCTACGGTTGAAGGCAAATAAATTCCGCGATTTGCGGTTGGAAGCCTTCCAGGGCGGTGTCGGTGGTTGACTCGGTGTAGTGCCCGAACAGGACGTTACTAAAGCTTCGTAAAATGCTATAAATAGAAAGTTATGCGCGATATGTTTGGAACATGTTACGGTGATTCTAATAGACAGAGCAAATCGTGCCGATCGGAAATTATCTAACACCAGACAGTTTATAGACGCTCGTTATAGTGTTTGTAGAAACAAATTGATGCCGGATATTTAGCATCAATACAGTCGTTTGGAGACCATTTGAGGTTGTAATGACAATAGCTTCTATTGATAGCAGAATTCATAACGATGCTGTTGCCAAATTAAGCTGCAACGGTTTCTACTATAGCGTTACGGATAGTTAGTTGCACAGTTAAAATAAGTCACTTATTGAACAAATTAATAACTTCAGTGATTAAATATCTGGTAATGATAGAATAGATATTAAAAGAAACAATATGTACGTGATTAAAATTTAACTACTTTGGATGTATTTTAATAAGAATGTTGCTGATTTCCTTGTGGTATTTTATCGATAAGGGCTAGGCCAAAAAAGTAGGCCTCGTCTATTTGATGTCACTAGTGACCATTTAGGATATATTGCATGTTTTCTCGTTTGTCGGCTAGTTGCATAAAAATTATTGCACCTGCAGAGCAAATGAAATTGTGATACCAGGTGCTAGAATGCGAGTGTGTAAACATTTACACCTTTTACGTCTATATAATACGTCCTGATTTATTACAGTATGAAAAAGTAATGTTTGCAAAACTTTCTTTAAAACATCGTTAATTTCGTTGTATTGTTTACATATTTTTTATTTGTTTTACCTATTATGAAAGTTCCTAACAAGATGTTCACGGGTCGTTGCGAAATTGGACGTAACTTAAAATGATGAGGATTGTTACGTACGAAATAATGAGCATTTTAAAATTCAAACTCTGATCGTTTATTGTTGTAGGTATTTACGAATACGTTGAATTGGTATTTATTAACGTTAAAATCAACATCAAGGTATAATAATAGATTGTTATGCCAGCAAACACTAGTATCGAATTTGTCAATGTTCCCGGCGGCATATTGAAGCTCTGTACTGAAATCCACTTGTCTAACTCGATCGGTAACATGTCACGCGCTCACTTTGCGCCCGACGCGTGATATAAATTTATAGCTTCCTGTATTACGACGAAATTACGTTTGCCACATACAAATTAGCCAATTTCAAAGACAGTATTATATTGGGTGAATTTTTGCTTTAATAAGGTTTTTTGTATTTCATGAAATACTCAGCAGTCCCAAATATTAGTACTTGTATGTAAAAGCCTCATAACCATACCATATTATCTATCGCAAGCAAAATTTCGACCTCGAGAAACTCTCAAACTAATGAGGCGAATTTTACAATAGCAATATTTAGTATTTCTTTATATGGTTTGCAATAACAAAATCAGTTGCCGAACAAAGGTAACTAATTTTATATAATAATACAAGACAATTTACATAGGGCAGTACGGAAAGGGATCAGAAAATTTGCGCAAACAAAAAAGTTCTGAGGTAAGTAAAAGATTTACGCACGCTATGTAATCACAACTTCTTTTTACGAGGAACTCTAAATAAATTAATACCGATAAGTTGTCATCATAGTCCATTTTATACCATATAGTAATACTAGAACTAAAAGTACTGACACTGTCTCCAGGCTTAGAATAATGCAGTCGTTTATCTCTCAATATGTCCTTCATTTACTTACGTCAAGGTTGCAAGAAATATTTCCACTAGTGGCTACCCATACAACTGCCAATCTCATCAAGAGTTGCTTCCCCCCTCAAAACTACCTCTACTACTCATTCAAAATATATCTATAATTAATTACTTAAATAAATCTCGTGTTAATAATATAATATTCCTTGAAAACACCGCATGTAATATTCGGTGAAGACGGAAAACATTTAACAAAACCACAGCCACACTTGCGCGAACAAGAAAATTAAATTGTTCAGCACAATGGCGGGTCCACTAAATTAATTTTAGTAAGCAAAGTTAGTTTCGGGGAGAATTTCAGCTTGAAGGGGTAATTTGGCCTCGAGGCGGGAGGTTCGAAACGTCTTGAAACGACTTAACGATTCCATATTCGCGTGCGGTGCAAGTTATAAGATTTTATTTAAGGTAATATAATAATATTTTGTTTAACTTTTCATGTTCAAAATCATTTATATTCTTTTTAAATTATTCATAAATAACGCTACACACTCATAGCCCCACATTAGGATATCCCATGTCGTACAAAGGACAACACAGAAAAAGAATTACACACCAACACACACACATAAAATCATTATTTAAATTTCTGCCTTGCTGGGAATCGAATCTAGGACCCTTAGAATGGCTGTTCGGTATTGTAACCATTACGTCTAAGTAGTTAGTAGATACTCGTATATATTTTTTTGATACTCATAGTTTGTTAACATCGATTTTTAAACGTAGATTAGTAAGAAATAATTAATTTTGTGTAATGTACTCATATATCTGTGTTATATAGTGTATTCGCTTATTGGGTATGTTCATGTCACGTCGGAGTTTACGTCTTTAGCGACGTTGGAGACATGTTTTTAGCCTTATGGAATTTGAATATAGAAAACAATAATTTAATATTGTGGGTCGGCATACCTTGCAAATTCATAAAATTATGCGTAAAGTTGTTTTTTGTGGTCATAATCCATAACGCTAAAGGAATAGTGATCCATGATACCTTTTTTCAAACATTTTGGATAAATACAAATATTTCAAGTTTTTTATCAATGAAACAGATTATAAAATCATTAAAAAATTAATTAAATATTTTCATTTTTATATCCTGTTTGGTGCATGATATTATTGTTGACAAATTGGGGTTTTTGTTATCAACCTCAATCTGAATGCGAGGGGTCCTAGAATCGAGTCCTTACTCCGGCAAATCTTTGTTCAAATGACAAAATGTTTATCTCCGGATCATAGGTAATTGTGACAATAATTAGTGTTTCAGCCAATGCAATACAGAAAAAAATATGAGTAAATTAAAATATGAAATGTTAGTCTTTTGTGACTTGTACGTACTGCCTATCTTGGGTACGGCTTGGAGTAATGTGATGGTTTTCGCAATGTTCGATGGCTGACTTCAGGAGGCTAAAAATAGTTTAGAAGCATTAATATTTTATACCTATATCTAAGCGGAATGGACATGGATGAATGACTTGTTCAGACAGCATCTACAACTATAAATAATAGCATTTATCTTTCATTCTGTATTTATTTAACAGCTGTAGAGTGAAAGCTATAGATGTTTAATATCTACCACCGCTCAACATGATGTAAAACCAGGTTCCACCAACACCTGGACACCTGGTGTTCGTCAGGTTCGTCTACAGTTCGGTTGTCACATCGTTTCTACATCGTACATGTAAACTGCGGAACGAATTACCTGCATCACTGTTCCCACAGTGCTATCATATAAGGATTTTTAAGAATCAGGTCCATCGCGATCTTACTACTGTTCATGGGTTTCCGTGATTATTTACCATCATATAAAAATGTTTAGCAACCGGAGATCTCCCGCCAGGCGAGTGTAAAGCTTGGGGAGAAGCCGAACTTCGACTGTCGATGTTCAGAACTTATATAATTAAATACAGTCGTCGTAGAAAACTTCGATAGCGTGATTCGGGTTTGGCGTGACGGCATCGTGTGACATGAAATGCGATAGCCACATAAGTAATAATTTTATTGATATAATTACGTGACAAATAATACCATTATACTAGTATTTAATTATATATCTGAGTCATACCCATTTCTATATACTTACATTTGAAAAAAGTAGACATGACACATGACGCTAAGTGGTCATAGTCATCCATGAAAATCTGCAACTAGGAAAGAAGGGAGAAGAAAAAACGTACTGGCTCTTAAGCTGCTAACCGGAACACGACGAATCTATTGGGACTCAAGCAAATTATTTTATTGATTACATGGATGTAGTTCATCAACAAATAAGTTTAATAACCAATTTTTTTAATAAATTTAAAGACATTTTTTACAAAAATAATAATATTTCTAATTATAAAAGAGATTTGGAAAATCTATTACATAACTTAATAAATTCCCTTAATTGACATACACCTGCGTTTATTCTTATACACACACAGACGGATATTTGGTAAAAGTATGTATGTAGTATGGATTAGAGACTATTCATGTATTGTAACAATAGAGTTGGAAAGATAGTAGGTACCTCGCGGGCTATAGCTCACGTAAAAAAATCGGTTGTGAAATAGACGAGAAAATGCTTGTTTTGTGTTTACTTAGAAATTTATGATTATGTCGAACCGATCAAACGCCGAACCTTTAAACAATAATTGCTAGCATGTCTGTCTGCCGTACCATTAATGTCACCGTATTTATTAGGTGAAAAGGGTAATATTTGACATTTATTACTTACGGTCACGAGCATAAATATGTTTCCGGTAATTATATCTGCTTCAGGAATTCAATAATATCCGTCTGTAGGAGCGCAGCAAAAATATATGAAGACATTGCGAAGCAAAAATATCTGACGTAGATCTTTATTTTTGTTTATTTTTCCTTATCATAAAATTTGCCTACTTGTTTGCAGATATCAATTTGTTTAACGCCTGTGAGCAAGTATTTCTTAGTAGGGGTATGGATATTTTGAAAAAGTTGGCCACGAATCGTATTGATGTCAAACAAACTTTACACCTCTTCTAAGATAAAATTTTAAAATTGTTAAATTTTATTATTAAGGACAGAAATATACTTGACAAGATACACTTGAAGAGAGACGACAGAAACATACTTGAGAGCCTAGTGTATTTAAGTAGCAACGATAAGGAACAATTTAAAATCCGAATTTACCCATCATACAGGTCAACTTTTGATTATACCACCCTTTCAAAGATTTTTTAATATGAAAAAGAAGAAATATAATTAATTTATGGTTTCATTAGTAAATATACGAATAATGCATGACAGGTTACTAGACAATAGGTAAATTTAAATTGACTTACACCCCAGAGGCAGTCCTTTCATCACTTGTGTGAAAACGATTTAAAGTTCATCAGTTTGTCTGAACCGTGCAAAACGATTCAACACCCAGTTCAAAGTGACCCCTCATTCATACGTGGGATCGCATATGCCGGTACAAAGCCTACAGCCGAACATAACGTGACAGTTCAAAATTAAACGGTCAGAGTTAGGCAAACTTAATAATTCAATTTAAATTAATGACCGCAGTTATTACAGAGCCACCATCGTGACCTGCCAAATGGAATCATAAATAATCTTTACAATGCAAATGTATTATTCAGTTGAACAATGGCAGTATGCTTCATTTATTAACAACATTATCTGTGTTCTCCGTGTTATGCACAAATATTAGTTTTTGCGGTGTTCCCGGGACAATTCTGTGGATTTTATTATCTGCGACAGTTTTTGTTGCAACCCGCATGACCGTGTTTGGTTGGATTTTGCACTTGCAACGTTTCGTTTCGGTTTTATGGTTATGTTTAAATTTTATATGGAATAAAACTCAAAAAAAATTTACATCGCTTTTTAAGGGAAACAATATTTATTTGAGTATCAAATAAAACACCATAAATCGCATTTATCGTGTGGCAGCCCATCAATGGGTCACTATACGACACGGATTTCTCTTTATCACTCGAATTAATGATTTAACATTCACCGCTCTTCTTTAATGCGGATTGGTGAAATGATTTGTATCCAACCCAAGTGTTGGAAGTTTTTATGCTGAAAGTCTCCGACATCGTTTGTCGGCTACTATATCTGATTATAACGATGACAGTTTAAGATGTCCTCCGAAGCACGGAAGCGCTCCAAAAACTACCCGTAACGGTCAGTAATTCTCATAACGACCCCGATAGCTGTTGCTCAAATTAGTTGATTAGTGATCGGAACACGATGTATGTGCGTAAACCGATTTCACAAAAACCATTAATTCACATGCATAGATCCCATAACAATGATTTTTATATATTTTGTTTGTTTCTATGTTAGTTTTTTTGTTTTCGTTTATCTCAGAAATGGCTTAACTTATGGTAATATGTAGTATGGTAGTGTATTGACGTGTATGTGTAGTATGGTAATTTACTTCAAACGTTGATAAAAAATATTCCTTCTATATATCTTTCTTCTCTTTTTTTGTTTTCAAACCCACCAATGATGCCTGTGGTATAACAGCTCTTCTTCTTGTTGTCAGTCTTCTTGTTTGTCGGCTAGTTAATTTTGATATTTTGTTCCAAAAAATTTTCTATGTTACTAATTCGTTGCATAAATTTCCCAAAGTACGAACAGCTACTAGTTTCAAGTAGTACTTAATATACTGACTGAAAATTATAGAGCATATTACAACGTGCACATAATAGTATTTCTTCTCGTTCACAGAACTGTAACTATTTTGAATATTCCGCGCAAATTCTTCGTAACTTGCAAGGAGAACGTTTAATACAATTGAAAATAGCCGAACTAAGTTAGCCATTTCTTACAAGCTTAAGTGCTGTATTTGCATCTGTTATTTAACTCCATTTAAACGGTTCAGCTTTATCTTAATTTAACTATTATTATTCTCTTAATAACCTGCATTGCGCTTTATTACACTATTGCTCCTTAGACTTTAGTGTTTATTAATTTTTAAATAAAAATTGTTAGTTTCATTACAATTCTGGTAAGTATTAAAAAAGAAATACAGAAAAATACTCAAATTTTAAAATTAAAGCTGATTTAGGTTCTATTGTCAAGTGTATACATTTGTATTGTTTTCAGTAATAGATCATTTGTATCATTTTTAATGTGTCATAAAGTAATAGTTTTCTATGACTTGGCTAAATTTTAGGTATGTTGGTTCCTATTTTAATCACCGGCAAGTTGTGGGGTACATTTTACGAAATCTGATTGGATTAAGAATTTGGGTTCATACATATCTCTATATCACAAAATACTACATGTATATTTGAAGTTTCTATTTCTATAAATTCTCAAACTCATCGTCTCATTATCAAACCTATTTTTTTTCTATAGTTCGTCTACCTTTATTAACATCTTTGAATAGTACGACGAGTGTACTTATCGAAATGAGCAAACATTCATGAATAAAATTGCCGATTAAAATATTCGCCTCACCAAACGACGAATAACGATCAAGAAAATTGGATTGAATGTAGGAAAAGTATAGAGTAGACGGTTATCATATTTTTCTTGTTTTTACATAGACAACCGACAAATGAGCAGCCTGATAATGCATTGAATAAAAAATTTGACCAGAAAAGTGATCATTAATAAATAATAGCATGATCACGTCAATAGAAATACAGTAAAATTAAACACGCAACTGTTATTATGAATAATCTATTCAAAATATTTTATGCTTTTATGGAAACACTGTAACAACGTAATCGTATCCTTGTAGAATCAGTAATAAAGAACATGTATGAAATATCTAATAACAGGAGCAGTTGAATAGTCCTGACAGAGACAAGCTTGTATTTCATAGTACCTATTGTTTGCAAAGTCGAGCGTCATAAACAAATATTTATGTTTAACTATATCCGGATACAAAGCTGATTTGCAAATTGTAATCTTCTGGTAGTTATTTGAATTTGCCTTACCTGAACAGATTAGGAAATTTCGCTGCGAAAATATGTTCAAAAAACTTATCCAAGAATGCTATTTAGAATCTTGATGTCACCAATTGTACCAAAAGACTAAAGTATATAATTATTATGCACTTATTATTCATATTATCATATATTCATATGTTCATAATTATTTACGTTTTTAATGATTTATGTATATGCAATATACTTATTTATATATTTATGAATAGCTGTATGCATATTATATTTACCTTTTTTTATTATATGTATTACAATCTTACTCTGAAAGCCTACCGGACATTCTCATAATAGCAAAGGTATGCAATGCCACTAGACATTAAGTCCGCTCATTGTACAAAAGTTGCAACAATGAGCAAAAAAAAAATTTGTTTGTCAATTAAAAATTTGGCTTGTAGCGAATATATTAAGACCAAAGGGGCTTGTATTTTGTGGTACATAAGGATCGATACAAGCCTACGGATCTAAGCGCTTCTTATGACTAAGTTAATAAATATCACTCCTGAATAATTAATAAATAAAAATAAATGCCTCGCGCCGGAATTATATTTCGATAGTGAATGAAGAATTGAACTTTACGTTAATATAAAATCGGATAACATTGGAAGATTAACACTTCGCCGATAAATTGTCGCGACTATAATTAATGTCACGGGTTTAATTAGTGAAATGCAATTATTTTGGTTTCGTTTATTCTGTTTTATATTGTCCCACACAGAACTGATTTTGCAAATCGCTTAACCGTTTCACTGTTTTAATAAAACCGGGTTGAAAACTCAAACAAGTTCATATAAATGTTTTATATATTTTTTTGCTTTTACTGTGAGTTCATCATTGTGGTTAGGTTGGTTTTATCTACAATACATGTGTATATAATACATTTGTAACTGATGGATGTCATTTATAAAAACCATAGATCTCGTAACATTTTTTTTATAATGATTGTTTGTTTATCTACTGCAGCGTAGTCTGAAGAATATGGGATACGTCCCAAAAGTTCTCAAATGCTCTAGTCTGAATCTATCAGACTCATTTCAGATCCATTATCAAAATTTAGTTTTTACTGAAATACGAAAAGAGCTGATTGATGAGATGACGGTCGGTTATTACATTAAACGTTTATAAATCTTTTATTCCTAAGTTTTGTCTAATGTAAAAGACGTTCAAGTAACGTTCTGTTGGGGGTTAAGTTAGGTTGCCGTCAACCCATTAATGACCCACTACATGGCTCGGTCTCCTCGTAACGGAGATGGAAAAAGTTATTTTGGGAAAATGATACGTATAGCCATTTACACTTACCGAATATATTTTTGTTTTATAATAAATAAATAGTAACAATCTTTTTTAAAAACAAGCTTTTATTTAAGTACCCTAAAACGAATAAAAAAACCTATCCTTTGAAGCTTTTTGTATCAACTTATAACGCCATTACACAATTTATATGATACTAGTTGGCCCAGCAGACGTTGTTCTACAACAATATATAATAACAGAGCCGGCCACGCGTTGCTGTCTAAGGTTTACATACTCAATTTAGCAGACTTACTCCGCCATCTGTTAAAATCTTATGGGACTAAAATAATTTGCAATAACTCAATTTTGTCAATTAATTACATTACACCGCTATCTGTCAAAATCTTATATTAAACAAATAATTTTACGACTATAAATTGAGATGTAACCTATCCTATCTTTTAAGTTGGATCAAACTCGACACGGTGTACTAAAATTGATTAAAATCGGTTAAGTAGTTTAGGAATCCATAGCGGACAAATACCGTGACACGTAGTTTATATATATTAAGATAAAAGCTTGTCGCGAGATTAAAGTATTCGTATTTACTTCATTCGAAAATTAAAGTCAATCAGATCAAGTTATTTAATTTACTTATTTATTTACACTGTTCAATGTCGCGATAATACGAATGCTATGCTAAGTATGTAAATTTATAGCACTAATATTATTATCAAACATATTTTTTATCCGTAAAAATGTTATTGCGTTACTTTGAAAATTTTTAGACGATACTGTACCAAATTTATGTACATTCTTCATCGATAGTTATTACGAAAGCAACGGCACTTCCTACGCTCTCAGGTTTTGGCTCGGTCCGATGCGATTTGAATTCAATAAACGGGATCGAGTCTACGATCGCTTTCCATGGAAATGAAGAAGGATTTTTCCTTTTTTCGAAGGAAGAATAATTCCATTGGCGGGTAATCGCTGCGGTATCATCGGTGATATTAAAAATTTAACAGCAGATATTTTTTACACTGTTCTTTAAGCTTATCATGACTAAATCGACATTAAAGCGAATAGAAAATCGAGTTCAATCTAATTATTTCTAGAAGAATCATTTACTAACTTAGTTTAGAAATAAAAATAACCGTATAAACAATAACGACAGAAATATAAATTAATAAAGATATGAGTGTGTGAGTGAATTTGTTAAAAGATATAAGAGCGAATATTTGAAGAATAAATAATAAAATACCACCTATATACATACGGCTTGAGATTAAAGATCCATCTGTCACATGAAAGGAAACTTGACTTGAAATCGAACCCCACACCCTAGGAATTGTAGGTAAAGGCACTAACAGGCCTACAATGTCCTCAAGTATAACACAAATGATTATTAAAATGTAAATTGAGAGAATTTCTTCTTGGAGAAGATAATTCGATATCTGCCCTAAAACAGTTTCGGATTTCCGACTGTATCCAACCTCAAATATTTCCAAAATATTTTTCCTGCGACGCGGAAGGAATTCCATTCGCAGTTAATCACGTCGGTAACATCGGAGATATTAAAAATCCAATAAACTTTTGGTCTTCTTCTTATTCTTTGCAAGTTTGAATTTGCCTTTCCCTGGATATTAAAACGATTTTACTTTTTCCTAGCGGTTTATGACTGTTTGGTTTATGATCGATTATTTAATACAAGACTAAAATTGCACTGCAGTTTGAAATACAGTTTTACTCGAACGTATAAAGAGTTGTTTAAACAGAGTTTATTTTTTTAGTTTCACCACATCTCTTGTTAATGTGTCCTATTGATCAACAGACAATTAAATAAGGTAGCGTAGTTCAGCGTTTGTTGGAAACATTAAATTACCTATCCATATACTTTTATTATCTATACTGTATTGTTTTACCTTTATGTCATTAGTATTTGTGTTCTTTAATCTATGTATCTTTGTACATCATTCATCTCCTTAACCACCTCCCCGGCTACGTACCGAACGCATGTAAGTTTTTTTATTTTTCATGTACTTTACTATTTTCTTCACTGTCATGGGCTTTTTATTTGTTCCACTCCAAACTTCTTTTTTAGCAGTCGTTGACTTTCT